>JAMXDD010000010.1:19510948-19623143 GCA_024733475.1 Syzygium grande
GAATCAACCACTAAAAAAAAACAAGGATTTAGCCACGGAAAATTAGTTTTTTCGTCGCTAATTTTCGATGGAATTTGCGATGAAAACTAAACTCATTGCTAATTTGTGATGAAAAAAAAATTGGTCGCTAATTTGCTATGAAAAAAAAATTCATCGCTAATTAGCGACGGAAAACAAATTCGTCACTAATTAACGACGGAATTTGTGACAAAAAGTAAATTAGCGACGGAATTTGCCACGAAAACTATATTCGTCGCTAATTTGCAATGGCAAAAAAAGTTCATCGCTAATTTACGACGGAATGTGTGGCGAAAAATAATTCATCCCTAATTTACGATGGAATTTGCAATGAAAAATAACTATCGTGACACTTTCGTCGCTAATTAGTGACAAATCATATTCGTCGCTAAATTTTTTATTTGTTGAATTTTTAATATAATAGGCTCGTTGCTAATTTCGTCGCTAATTAGCGACACAAGCGTATTCATCGCTAAATTCGTTGCTAATTGTAATCTACCCACCCTTACCCCCAATTTCTTGGGCGATGTGAGGTCGAGCGGCGACCTCGCCATGGCCGCTCGACCTCACCGTCGCCCCAGATCAAGGCGACGGCAAGGTCAAGTGGCGGCCATGGCGAGGCCGCTCGGCCTCTCCCAAGCCTTGCCATGGCCGCCGCTCACCGTCACCCAAATCTGTGGCAATGGCGAGGTCGAGTGGCCATGGCGAAGCCGCTTGACCTCGTCTAGATTTAGGGGAGGCCAAGCGGCCTCGCCATGGCCCGTTGAACTCGCCGGCCCCAGCTGGTCGCCGGTCCGACGAAGAATATAAGAAAAAAAATCGAAAATATTAGCGACGAATTTTGCCATGAATACAGTTCGTGGCTAATTAGCGATGAATTTTGCCACGAATATATTTTCTCACAATTTAGTGATGAAAATCGAAATTTTTCGTCGCTAAATTTTGCAACGCCGAATTGGCGACAAAATTTGTTTCGTCGCAAATTCGTTTAGCGACAAATTTTTCCATTTTTTTCGTGGCAAAATTTGTCGCTAAAACCTACTTGTTTTTGTAGTGAACCTCAAAACTCAATCAAACAGTTCATAATGTTTATTCATCTAACATGCATAAATTTAAGAACAAATGAGCATTAAATCCACCTAAGGAAACTCGGCTAACTTGAGAAATATTGAACGTGCAAGTCAAACAAACAATAATCATTTGACCTAATTCTAAGGATTTACTATCCTAAACATACAAACTAGACTCAATAAACCACATGATATCAAAATCAAAATTAACACATATCTAAGGAAGTTTGGCCACATGAAGGATCAATTCCTAGAATATTCTAATCATGCAATTGATTTCAATTCTTTAAAGCACTTTCCTGATTACTAGACGATTTTCAATTTTATTTCAAAAAATTCCTTCACGTCCTAGTTTACATTGATCATAGATGGAGGTTTTACTTCGATTTTAGACTATGATTTCAATGTTCACATCCTCGGATGATCATGAGAAATATCAATCACAAAAAAATCCTACCTTGAATATTAAAATCTGCAAGCTAACAAGGAAAACCGGCCTAGATCAATCAATTCCGGTAATGATGTGGGTGAACTCCGACCACTCTCACACCAAGGGAACACCTAGGAACGAAGGAGGAGGACCACTAGAATAAGGCTGAAATCCGACTGAGACGGCACTAGGAAGAAGACATGCTAGAGCTCGGGTAAGGGGAGAGAGAATATTGAGAGAGATTTAGAGAGAACGTCTAGAGTGAGAGGGAGTCGGTTAAATGAGAGAGAATGCTGTCGCACCTACCCCTTGAGGGCTGCCTTGGGAAGTGAATTTAGAGGTAATTGTTCGAGAGACATTCCAAATGGCACATCCCGAAAGGTGGCTCAAAAAGCGTCATCCGTAAGTTCAGCTCTAAGGTCTATCAATTTTAAACGTGGACTTTTCCTTAGTCCATATCTCGCGCGTGAAACGGAATCATTTTATGTTCTTTATCAACCTAAATATATTTCTAGGAGTCGCCACAAGCGTTTGTCAGGAGTGGGCTAGAATACGCAATTGAAATGCGGGAATTTCATTTCAATTTCCATAGAACCAGAGATGTTTAGGTATATGGACTTGCTTACGTTAACGTTTTCACTAATATCTTTTTGGTACCGCTAACTAGTTGGTTGTTATCTAATGTGGCCATACAATCTTGAATTATTAGTTTCATGCCAAAGTCTTATTTCACTAAGTGTCCATGCATCCTTTTTTTTGTGATTTTCCACTAAAGTTCTAAGCTAATCTTAATTCTAGCCTAGAAAAAGAAATTAACAAACAATGCATTGAAAGATGCTACATAAAGTAAACACCCATTGAAAAGAAAAGGCGAGTTATTCTAAGTTTAAGAAAGAAAATTCTCAACTCATCGGGTGTTAATTATAAATTTGAATTGAAAACTCGAGACATGATCGTGGTAAAATGAATTGATACAAGATGAGATTGGATTGGACATCAGTCTTTAACCTCTATTTCATGAATTTTGGCTACTTCCTCCATGGACCACCTCGATGGTGTCGTTTTGATTGACTCATACATTTCAAATAAACAATATACAAGCTAACAATCAAGACAAATCAATAACACAAAATCATAACAATTAATTGGCCTTGGGGTCGGCCTTTGCTTTTCCGCGTTTTGATCACCCTTTATTCCTAATGAGTATGATTTATTAATTGATGGTTAATGATAATCGGCCACCATTTGTATTCACAAAATGATGGTCGATACCAATTAACTTCTAAAACCGATCTAAATGTCCTCGATAGGCTATCCACTAAATAAGTATCGCACCTAATCATTCATCTAGCAAACACATGCATAGGAAACAAATTAAGCATGCAATTAGGCCAAGTGACCTTGTTTCTCAATCAATCACATAAGGGGAAGTGAGCCTCTTGAGGATCACTTATTCACTTAAAGTTCATATTTTAAACAGATTCTGTTTAGACTGCCCATCAAATGAGGTTTGTTGACAACTGATTTTTGGCTAATTTTTCTAACCTTTTTCAAAAATCTCAAAAATAGGATTAGGAACCCTGGCCAAGCCTAGAAACCTAGTTCTAAATGAAAAATAATTTTTTTAGAATTTTTCTGCATTTTTCCTTAATTTCTTTTAGTCAAAACAGGTGAGAAAATAAAAAAAATAGTAAATGGAATCAGAAAATTCCATAAAAATAGTCATTAGTCTTATTTTAAATCAAATTTCATGAATACATTGTCAATTTAGAAAATCTCAACCGGATATATGTTTTTTTTCCAAAATTGGGCAAAATTAAACTCGAGTTAAACCAAAAATGCAATTAAATTTTTTCTTAGTCATTTTTAAGTCATAGAGTCTTCACAACAATGGATTATGGGACCTTGAATTGCATAATGGTCGGTCCAATTGCACAATTTGACATAAAAATAAAAAATCCCAAAAATTTGATTGAAAATTAAGAATTTTGAATTCAAATTGGGAATCGTGCCCAATATGAAATTGTTGAAATGTGAGACCGTCATTTCTAGGGTTAATCAAGTGTGGGTAATTCAATTTTGGCATCAATTTTGCCTAATCAGGTCATTAGGACATCAAATTAAACAAAACCCTATTAACCCAAATATAAAAATGAGAAAATCTTGGGCACAATTATAATAAAAATTGGGGAAAATTATATATTTGGTTTCGGAATGTGATGGAGAATTCAATTTGGGGGTTAAATTTAGAAAATTGGGTCAAAATTGGGTCGAATTTGAGAATTTGGATAAACCCGAGTCTGCTGAGTCAACCCGACCCGACCCGGTTAGATCATCTTCTTCACCCGACTTTGCCTAGACCAATCTAAACCCAGAAAACCGAATTAAACCTGCCACTTCACCAGTCATTTCCAGATATTTTGGCACGTTTTAATTGATTGTGCCAGTTGGAAAATGTCCAGCTGGCACCAATTAATGACCCTAACCGATCCGAAGTCGGTTCCAACCAATTTTGAGCGGAAAATCGATTAACAAAAATGAAGAAAAATTGACTGGAGAAGGTGTTCGCGAAAATTCCAAACAGAGAGAGAGCGAACCAGAAAGCGATAACAAGAGAGATTGATCGTGAGAGGTGTGTCGAGACCCTAAGAATCGAGCATTCGGTGCTTTTCCAGCAAGAAAATGCTGGCAAATCGACTCCGATTGTGGACCTCCACATCTGGTGAGCTTGTGACGGAGCTGATCGCCAAGGTCTGAAAATCCAGTTCAGTCAGTGAGTTCAGACGCCTTCAGGCGAGTCCAAGAGTATCAAATTGAAGTAAAAGTGTCAAGGATCAACTTCACGATGATCTATTAGCTCGGAAACACTAATTCGGCCATATTCCGAAGAGGTAAAGATCGCTTATCACCATGGTTTTTACAAAATTTCCAGAAAATGAGTTTTAGTTAAAAGTGAATGTTCAAGCGATTTCTTTGCCGATTTTGAGCGTTTTGATGTCAAAAACATATTTCTAATCGTGCTTTGTCGCGCCATGTGCTCGGGCACTTTACGATGGAGATATTTTTCTATACGGGCCTCTCCCAGACCATACCTCACGCGACAGCGGGGTTTATTTGATCTAAACTTAAACTTGGAGTCACCACTAGTTATTTACAGTAGGTCGACTAAAAACCTAATTGTGGTACGGGAGAAGTACTGCAATCCTACAAGCCAAAGATTCCGGATAAGGGACTTGGTTACATTAACGATCCCAAATTGAGATCATTAATGCCCTTTTGATACCTAAGAATGATATAGCATGTCTAGCGTATCACACGGATCCCTAAGATCACTTCACTATTCTAATCATAGACAAACAATTAAGCATCCAAGAATCAAATGCGCATCCAATGGCAAATCAATCACAGCAACCCTAATTTGATCACTAAAAATGAAAATTTATCTAAACCCTAACAAAACTCTAATAGTTTGTTCATTTCATTTTTTAGGATTTACGGTTTTTTAGGAGTTTTAGCCTTAAATTTGGAATTTTCCAAATTATGCCACTTAGGCATTTTGGAAAATTCACATATCACTTTTAATGACTGGCCACAATGATTTCTAATCATTCTGTGGATTTTCAAAATTTTTTAATTTTTTAGTGTCATTTGGATACTTCAAAAATTTCAATTTCATTTTTTATAACTGGTCATAATGATTTTGGACTTGTGAATTTCCAAATTTTTGAAATTTTTTTTTCTTTTTTTTTGGAAAATTTTTTTTTAAACCGAGAAATGATTTTTTTATGATTTTCTGGAAATTTTTGGTGAATTTATAGTTTTTCAATTTTTATTGATCTTTCAGAATTTTCAAATTTTTATTTTTATTTTCTGAAATTTTTATGAATTTTTTGAAAATTTTTCTATTATTATTATTTTTTAATTTTCTGTAATTTTTCTAATTTTTGTGAATTTTATGATTTTTTTAATTTTCCAAGAAAATCTAAATTTTTTAGATTTTTGTGTGATTTTTTTAGTTTTTTTAGTTAGTTTTTTTTTTTTATTTTTTATTGATTTTTTATTTTCTTTTGAATTTTCCTGCTGAAGGATGAAATGGACCAGATCGGTTCAGATCGGTTCGGCCAAGACCAAACTAGCTGTTGCCAGCGCCGATCGTCCTCTCCGGCGGGCACGGCATGCCCAAAACGGTGCCGTTTTCCCCATTTTCATTTGGGCATTTTATCAAACACTTGGCGCACATAATTTCCAGTTCAAGGTTTTTAAGGGCGCCGTTTTGAGCTCGTCACCGACGAGCCTCCGGTGACCTTTTGGCCATTCTAATCACACCAAAATGATGTCCATTTGTTCTATTTTCCATCTAGCCTATTCCAGTTGCCGCCGAACGTTCACTGGCCGGTAGAAACCGAGCCTAAAAATGCCAACTCAAAACTGACATTTTCAACTTTTCTAACATTCACCCCTATTCCGATCGTCCTAGCTAGTTTTTAGCAATCAAATCTACATCAAAACATCAGGTGAGGATAGAAATGGCTAACTTGAATGATTGCTAGCTACCATTTGCATTCCACTGGGGTCAGGGAAGCTCCAGTGATGATTAACAATGGCGCCCGACTCGGTTCATGATGTTTAATGACCTAAAACATAACCAAACAACGAGAATATATGTTCAGAAACATGTTTCAATCATCAATGAATCTAGAATCATGATAAAAATGGCAAAATCAAACCTAATGAAACTGAAACATGAAATCTGAAATTTTTGAAACTATGAGCATGAGCAAAATTTACCTTCTTTGTTGAAGTCAAATCAGAATTGCCGATCCAAACCACGATCGTAGGGTGATTCCTGGACAATTACTCTATTAGCCAATGGTTGCCACTTTGCCCGGGAGAGTCCAATATGTGCCGGCCGAGCTCGTGTTTCAGAGCTTCGTGATCAACTCTAACACTGGTTCGTCAATGAGGAAGCTCACCACTTGGACCGATCTGTTGATGCTTTTCCGGCTGGAAAAGCGCCGATCACTTGGTCTAGGAAACCTCAACTCATGTCGGCGATCGTTTTCTCTCGTTTTTCCTTCTTTCTCTCTCTATTCTCTCTGGGGAATTTTCTCGAATAGGTTGTGTTCTTCTTCTTCAATTTTTCTTGTTTATGATCCTTTAATTCCACGCTCAAAATCGGTTAAAATGGATTTTCTAATCCGTTTGGGTCGTTGAAAAATGCCAGCCGGATAATATCCAGTTGGAAAAATCAATTAAAACGTGCTCATTTGATTGGGATTAGTCAACGAAGTCATGGGCTTGAGTAAATTTTTCTGGGTTTCGCGTGGATTGGGTAGCCGAGTGAAGGAGACGACACTATTCGAGTCCGGTTGGGTTGACCCGTTCGACCCGGTAGTTCTAGTTTTGACAAAAATTGCAAATTGGACCTTTTTTTGACCGAAGTTTTCAAATTAAACCTCAAAATTGCATTCCCCAGCATGTTCCGAGCACGAAAATGTAATTTTCCTGAATTTTGATTATAATTGAACCCAAAATTTTCTCATTTTTATATTCGTGTTAATAGGATTTTGTTCAATTCGAGATCTTAATGACCTGATTAGGCAAAATTGATGCCAAAATTGCATTACCCACCCCTGATTAACCCTAAAAATGATAATCTCACATTTTGGAAATTTCATTTTTGGCACGATTTCCAATTTAGGTTCAAAATTCTTAATTTTCAATCAATTTTTGGGGATTTTTTATTCTTACACCAAATTGTGAAATTGGACTGACTATGATGCAATTAAAGGTCCTAGAATCAATTGTTGTGAAGACACTATTACCTAAAAATGTCGAAAAAAAGTTTAATTTCATTTTTGATTCAATTCGGGTTTAATTTTGCCCAATTTTGGGAAAAACAAACACCCGATTGATATTTTCTAAAATTTTCAGTGTATTTATGAAATTGGATTTAAAAGAAGATTATTGAATATTTTTATGGAATTTTCTGATTCCATTTACTATTTTTCTTGATTTTATTGTTTATTTTGACTAAAAGAAATTAAAAAAATGCAAAAAATGATAAAAAAAAATTATCTTTTGGTTTAGAAATAGGTTTCTAGGCTTGGCCAAGATCCTTAGACCTAATTTTGAAATTTTTGAAAATATGATAAAAATCAGTTAAAAATTAAGTGTCAACAATGCTTTATGTTATTTGATTGCATTTGTGGATGAAAAATGGCATAAATCGAGTTGGCTGTGTATTGAAACCTCCTCGCTGGAGCTCGAAAATCCTTGCCGGAGACTCGCCGAGAACCTAGGCCATCCAAGTTAGCATTTGATTACTTTGTTTGATGATCTGATACCTATTTGGGACCGATTTAGACGACTAGGGCGACATGAATAACACATTGATAGTTTGAGTAGATGGTTTAATACACGTTGTGGGTGAAGGTTTTTTAGCTCAGTTGTCGTCGACTGACGAAGGTCTGGTGGTGCTCCGATTAGGTTCGTTTGATAGGGGGCAACATGGGCTTAATAAAGATTCAAATGGAATGGTAAAATACTCGTTGGAAGGTCGCCAAAGAAGGGCATAAAGTCGCGGCCTCAAGAAGTTCAAACCTAGAAACATGCCCACCAATTGCTCGGTGAAATGCCGAAATGAAAACCGTCAAAACGGTATCGTTTTTGGCTCTGTGCTTGCCAGAGTAGTCGCTGGCGTCAATACTAGCCGATTCGGTTCGCTGGACTGATCTAACCTAGTCCGGTCTAGTTTGGTTCAATTTTCTGGCAGGAAATAAAAAATTCAAACAAAAAATCAAATAAAAATTAGGAAAATTAGAAAATAAAATAAAAAATAAAAAAACAGAAAAATCGAAAAAAAATTAGAGAAAATCAGAAAAATCATAAAAAAATTATTTTTTTTAGAAAATTAGAAATTTCGGGAATTTTAGGAAAATTCATAAAAATTCCAAAAATTCTTAGAAAATTCATAAAAAAAAATTCAGAAAATTTAGAAAAATCATAAAAAATAGTAAATTCGAAAATCCATAAAAAAATTTTCAAATTTCAGAAAATTCAAAAATTTTCAGAAAAATAAAAAATTCAGTTTCTCGGTTAATGAAATTAGAATTAAATATTTTTCGAAAAAAATTTGAAAATTCCAAAAATTCATATAATGGCCCAAAATCATTGTAGCCAACCTCAGGAAGTGATATTTGAATTTTCGGAAGTGCCTAAGTGGCATTTACAAAAAAACCCCTAAAAAAAATTCTAAACCCGAAAATGCACCATTAAATGAATAAGCCTTTAGGGCTTCACTAAAGTTTAGGTGTTTTGCTTGATTTTCATCTTTAGTGGCCAAATTAGAGTTACTATGATTGATTTGCCATTGATTGCGCATTTAATTCTTAGATGCTTAATTGTTTGTTCATGATTAGATTAATGAATTGACCTTAGGAATCCGCGTGACACGTTAAACATGCCATATCGTTCTTAGGTACTGAAAGGGTATTAATGGTATCAATTTGAGATCGTTAACGTAACCAAGTCCCTTATTCAGAATCTTTGATTCGTAGGATCGGGGTATTACTCCAGTACCTTGATTAGGTTTATAGTCAACCTACCATAAATGACTAGTGGCGACTTCAAATTTAAATTTAGATTAAATAAACTCCGTTGTCACGTGAGGTATGGTCTGGGAGAGACTCGTGTAGAAAAATACCTCCATCTAGCACACGAGAGCATGGCGCAATAGGCTTGGCGACTCCTCTAAGGAACCTTAGGTTTCTAAGTGGATTTAAGCCTAAAATAGAACGATATGCATGTATTTGTGCTCGCAAGAATCCCAAGTATGTTCCACTAATGATGTATTAAATGGCGATGCAGGTGGGAGGTATAAGGGGTGTAGTATGTACTTACCTTTGTTTTACAGGATGGTGTTGGGATTGAATGTAATTTCACCAAATTTTAGAAGTGTTGTTTGGTTATAAATTATTGTGCTTGCCTTTAAATTGCTTTAGCACTACACTTTTTGCACATACCACCCATGGCCCAACCCCAGCTACATTTAGGATCACCCTTAAGAGGTATGTGTTTAGGCGAAACTATGAGCCGATTGCTTATGAAATCATTTAAATACAATACCGATCGCCGAGATGGAATAATATTCCATTACTTTAGGCCGATTGCCTATTAGAATGGAATCTCTTGTCTATTAAGGTGATGACCTTGAGCCTTTAGCATATCCTACCCTTTTTGGGTGTTGAAACTTCACTTGTTGCATTCGCTTGTCTTTGTGGTTGGTATACCTAAAACCAAACCAAAATATCATGGTAAGCAAGTATCGTTCCATTTCTCTCATTTTTTTCAATTATGCAAAGTTAGTTCACATGATTTTGTTAAAAAAATGCCCAAATGACAATCAATGTTTGATCAAAATGCTTTTTTATATTAGAATGAATGAATAGGGTGACATGCTCCATTTGGTCATATTTTTCAATTCTAGATGGAATGTATAGTTCTATGGTGGGTTTTCAATGTAATTCAAGTAGATTCAGTGCTCAAGATGTGATACGTACAATCCCATTTGCCAAAAGAGTATAGGGTGAGGAAAAAGTATGTTGAATACCATTTTTATCACAGAAATTAGAAAAATTTTAATTTTCAAATTCTTTTTCATGATGTGATTTAATGCTCGAAATAGTATAACCTTTTTCATTTTGTACCTTTTTAGCAAATTTTGAAAAATATTCAAATGTTTCACTTTTATGAGCCAAAAAGAATACCCAAGTAAATCTTGAATAATCGTCTACAATAACTAAATAGGATTTCTTACCTCCAAGACTTAGAGTTTGAGTAGGTCAAAAAATATCCATATGAAGCAACTGCAAAGCTCGGTTAGTACTGATATAGTTTATTGATTTAAATGAACTTCTTACTTGTTTACCTTTAGAGCAAGTTGAACATAATTCAGCGTTCTTGAATTTTCGTTTTGGCAGTCCTTCGACGAGTTTCTTTGAGGCTATTTTGGAAATTAACTTGACACTTATGTGTCCGAGCTTCCTATGCTACTGATCAGATTCTTCTTTTATGGAAATGAGACATTGCAAGTCCTTAGACTTCGTGTCTCGTAGGTAAATATTTCCATGTCTTCGACCTGTAAATAATTCCTTATTATCTTTACTTATCCTAGAACATTTGTCTTCTTGAAAAATAATTCTGTAACAAATATCACATAATTGACTAATGCTAATTAAATTAAAGTTCAAACATTCAACTAGTGAGACTTCGTTAATGATGAGATTTTCGATTCTGACAGTTCCTTTGCCAATTTTTTTCATTTATTGTTGCCTCTAAAGGATACACTTCCTCCTTTAAGTCTTTCTAACTGGATAAATTTCCGAGGATGTCCCATCATGTGTCTTGAGCAACCACTGTCAAAGTATCACTTGCTCTTTCTTTTCTTTGATACATGCAAAAAATAAGTAACTTACTTTTTCTTTGGTACCCATATTTTCTTGGGTCCATTTTGGTTAGGATCAATCATTCTCGAATGGCTCTCGAACAGTCTCCAAACCATAGGATAGTCACTCTTAAAGTGATTTGAATCACCATAATTTGAACACTTATGGAAAGTTTGACCATTGAATTTCACAAACTGCTTTTGAAAGTGATTTTTATACACAAATTTGGGAGGTTTTTTCTTTAGTCTTTCTTTGACATTGGGAAAAATATTTTTCAATTCAATATTTTTCTCAAAACCCAAGCCTGATTTATTATAATAAGGAATTTGAATTGATAAAATATGTTGAAGATTTTTTTGAGACCATTGAAAATTTCTTGGTTATATTAGAAATTTCATTTCTCAAAAGTTCTTTTTCATTAGAGATGCAATCAAAACTTTTTTTTTAGAAATATTTTTTAGATTAGAAATTTCCTTTTTCAGTAAATCAATTTCCTTTTCAAGAAAATCTTTATTCTCCTTGATAAAATTAAACTCTTTTGCAAAAAAAAATCAATCTTATCCTTTCATGAAAATATCTTGCTGTTTAAAAAAAAATTTCCTTTCTTAAACAATCATTTTCATATGCAATTGACTCATCAATTTCCTTGTTTTGAGTTGCATTTTTTAAAGTTAAAATCTCCTTCTTCAATATAGAAATCTTTTTGAAGGCAGTTTTATTAACAAAGACTAACTCATCAATATAATTTGCAACTGTTTCAGGAATATTGGAATTACTTACTTCATTTTCTTCGTCATAACTTGATTTTGAGTCTGAATTTGCCATCAAACAAATATTGGCAAACTCTTGTTCACTTTCATCATTTTCTCGAATCACTTCATATTTCAACTTTGAAAGCCTTCTTATATCGTTCATACTTTCCTTTGTTCTTTTTTAGAAGAGGACATTTGGGCTTTATGTGTCCATTCTTTTTGTAGTGGAAACATATCACGTCTTTGTTTTCTTCATCTTTGGCACTTGATTTCTTCTGAAAGTTTAGCTTCTTGGCCTTTGATGACTCATAATTCTTGAATTGCTTCTTTGACTTATTCATTTTCACCTTCTTTGCCATCTTTCTCAGTTTCTTGACCATTAGAGCCAACTCTTCATCTTCATCTTTATCTAAATTTGTATCCATGTCATCGGAATCAATGTTAGTTTTTTAAAGCAATGGACTTTTTTTACCTTTGGGTTCTTTTGGTTTCCAAGAATTTTTCTGTTTCATAGGATTGAAGAGTTACTATAAGTTCGTCCATCGTGAATGGTTGAATCCCCTGAGTTTCTTGAATAGAAACTTTGATGTTGTTTCACTTTTTGAAAGAGCTCTCAGCAATTTGTTCACTTTCATTGGTTCTAAGATGGGATTGTTTTGAAATTTAAGCCCATTTACGATCTCGATGAGAATCTGCTTCTGTATCTCACAAATTGTTTCATTTGGTTTTTCGAGTGAAAGACTCATCTTGCCTCAGGAGAATGTTGAGGTTTGTCTCCTTGACTCTCTTTGTTCTTTCATGAACAAGCTTGAGGCGATCCCAAATTTCTTTTGTAATTTTGAGATTTGTAATTCGTTTATATTCAACACCTGCTAGACCATTGTATATGGGCCGTTCTAATCTTTGTATCCAAATGGATTCTTTTGAAAATTTCCTTGGCCAAGAGAGGTAGAGCTTGAGGTCTAATTTGCTCTCTAATTTCTTTGGAAGAAGGTGTCTCATTTTGCCCTTTTGAAGTTTATGGGGATTTTGTTTCGTTTGAAACGTTTGGAATGATTCCATGTTCAACAATGTCCCATATATCTTGATCTATTCCCAAGATGAATGTCTTTATCTTGTTTTCCCGCACACTATACTCGGGTTCCATTGAAATAAGGTGGTCTATTGTTGTGACTTGACTCAAAGCATTACTAGCCATCAAGAATCGTTAGCTCAAGTAAAATAACACTTCAAACAAAATGAGCACTAGGCTTCGATGCCAATTATTACGGCTAGTGCTATTACTTAGAGGTGGTGACTAGGTGATTTTACCAAATTAGATGATTTAAACGTGCGAAATGAATATAGTTAAGGTCAACAACTCATATGATCAATATCAGATGGATGCGTATGACAAACTTGTATATAAGTTGTCGTCGGATAATTGTGTCCGATGACTATGATGATGTTTTAACGAACTTGTTTGACAAATATGCATGTACTATAATATCAACAATAATAAATGAAAGTTTAGGGATAGAGAATACTACACATAGATCTTTATAGTGGTTTGGATATATCAAGTTTACATCCACTTTCCACGCTGGCAACCTATTGTCTATGTTTCACTATTGAATCACTAAGAGAATACAAGTGCTTTGCTTCTTAGATGATAGATTGCATTATCACGTATACTCTTCACTTAAGTAATTTTCTCTCTAAAGTCCCGGCGTGGAATACAAGAATCACAAGTGCGTAAGTTCAAGCTCTATTTAGACTTTGGGATTCTTGATTCTAGTTATTATTCTCCTTGTATGACATTTGCACTCCTTTTATACTCCTCTACTTCCAATCTATCCGTTGGACAGTCTTGAGAGGATTGATCTCTAAATCAACCCATTGAAGAAACTTCCCAAAAAGAAAGTGCATAGTCGTTAGAAGAAGAACCATTATCTCTAGATGATTTGATCGCCCATACAATCAAATCAAGGTTTCTATAAGTATAGTTCTTCATATTTAAGGAACGATTTTGTGATTGCTAATTAGAATATCTTGAAATATCAATTTGATTGTTCTGCATAAATTTGCCAAAAATAACACTTATTGAATCGACGAGTAATTTTGAGTTTGATAAGTCTTTCGATGATTCAGCATTTACCCGCATCAAATAACTTAAGTATAATTGTGGTCGGTAAAAAATTATTTTGTCATTCTTCAAAACTAATTAGGGATTTTTCTCAACAGATTTAATTAACTTTTCAATTTTGGAAGTTTTGAGATTAAGGAATTTAACTAGAATGATTATAGGATTAAGTCCAACGGGTGGCTCTACAATCCTAGGCTTAGAATTGATGCTGATGGCGGCTTGATACTCTTCTAAGGTCGGTACCAATTTATGTTCTCCAAACTGGAAGGTAGCAGAGAAACTTTCCAAAAATGAGCTAAAGCTTGGACTAAGCTAAATTGATGTTCTACATGCATTAGTTCGAGAAGATATTCAAGCCTTTCTTAGACATAGACTTGGTTGTCCTTAGACAAATCATTCCACCAAGCAATGAGCTCTTTCCGAGAAATGGGACTTACTTGGATGTCTAGCTTTCCCATTTGAGTCTAATCATGCAAAGAAAAATTCATCATTATTCACCATGGATTACGAATCAATTTTAATGCCTCCATTTCAATTATATGTCCCTTCTAAGGTAAAATGGAGGTAAAGTACATTTGCATACTTAAAAAGTAGTAAGATGTCAAATTAGGTCCATTCATGCCTTAAAAGAACATATAGTTGAGAATGGGGAATGGAACCGGTGTTTGATGTAAATGCCCTTTTGTTATGCTCCATTTAGACCATGAAAATCTAACTCATGATTTACAACTTCGAATACATTAAAATGAACACTTGACTCATTGAATTGTACATGTGACATTTTGAGCACATGGTCACTTGAATTACATTGAAAATTCGCCACGGACCTATACATTCCATCTAAAAGTGAAAGAATGGCCAAATGGAGCATGTCACCCTAATCGTTCATTCTAGTATAAAAGGGCATTTAAGTCGACCATTGGTTGTCATTTAGACATTTTTTTTTTCAAATCGTGCCAACTATCTTGCATAATTGAAAGTGAAAGGACTCGGAACGATACTTCATCGGAGCATTTTTGTTTGGTTTTAGATATACCAACCACAAAGATAAGCAGATGTATGAAGTGAGGTTTTGACACCTAAAAGGGAAGGATATGCTAAAACCTCAAGGTCATCACCTTAATGGATAAAGGATTCCATTCTAATAGGCAATTAGTCTAAAGTAATGGAATATTATTCCATTTTAGTGATCGGTATTGCATTTAAATGATCCCATGAGCAATCGACTCATAGTTTCGCCTAAACACATACCTCTTAAGGGTAATCCTAAATGTAGCGGGGTTGGGCCACAGGTGGTGTGTGCGAATGGTGTAGCGCTAAAGCAATTTAAAAGCATGCATATCAATTTAATAACCAAACAGCACTTCTAAAATTCAATCAAATCACATTCAATCCCAACACCATCCTGCAAAACAAGGGTCAACAAAGACAACACCTCTTATATCTCCCACCTACAAAACCATTTAATACGATCATTAGTGGGACGTACCTAGGATCCTTGCACGAGCACAAAACACATGCATATTGTTCTATCTAGGCCTAAGTTCACCTAGAAATCTAATTTCCTCAACAAAGTCACCAAGCCTATCGCTACCGCGCTTTTTGGCATGCTAAGGAGGTACTTTCATTTGTCACGAATGGGAAAACTATCCCCGAATGAGCTACTAAGATCCGATTGTCGTGCCACGCCTTACGTGCTAGGATTGAGGTATTTTTCTATATAGGTCTCTCCCGCACCACACCTTAAGTGACAGCGGGGTTTATTTGATCTAAATTTGAACTTGAGTCGCCACTAGTCATTTATGGTAGATTGACTAGAAACCTAATTAAGGTAGGAGGATAAGTACCGCAATCCTATGAACCGTAGAGATTCTAAATAAGGGACTTAGTTACGTTAATGATCCCAAATTCAGACAATTAACGTCCTTTCGGTACCTAAGAACGATATGGCATATCTAACGATTACACGGATCCCTAAGATCAAATCACTAATCTAATCATGCACAAACAATTAAGCACCCAAGAATTGAATGCACATCCAATGGCAAATCAATCATAATAACCCTAATTTGGCCATTAAAAATGAAAATTAAGCAAAACACCCAAACCCTAAGAAGCTCTAATAGCTTGTTCATTTCATGATTTACACATTTTTAGGGTTTAGGGTTTTTAGGAGTTTTATCCTTAAATTTGGAATTTTCCAAAATGCCACTTAGGTATTTGAAAAATTCAAATTTTACTTTTTATGATTTGGTCACAATGATTTTTGAATTATTATGTGGATTTTCAAAATTTTTGAATTTTTTAAGTGCCATTTATATACTTCAAAAATTCAAATTTTTATCTTTTATGGTGGCCACAATGATTTTGGACCTTTCTATGAATTTTTCAATTTTTGAATTTTTTTTTATTTTTCGAAAAAATTTTCTTTAAACCAAGAAATATTTTTTTTGTGAATTTCTAGAAATTTTTGTGAATTTTCCAACTTTTTCAATTTTTTATTATTTTTCAGAATTTTCAAATTTTTTATTTGTATTTTTGAAATTTTTATGAATTTTCCTAAAATTTTTACATTTTTCTGTAATTTTTTGAATTTTTATGAATTTTCTTATTTTTTTTTCCTAATTTTCCAAAAAAAATCTAATTTTTTGAGATTTTTGTTTTTTTTTTAATTTTTTTTAGAATGTTTCTAATTTTTTTTTAATTTTTAATTTTTATTTTTGAATTTTTTCCCGCCGAGGGGGAACGAATCTGGACAGACCGATTCAGATTGGCTCGGTCAAGACCGAACTAGCCGTCATGGGGTGCCGGGCCGATTATTACCCCCTTTGGTGAACCCAACACCAAAAAAAAGCGTTGTTTGAAGTGTTTTTCATTTAGGCATTTTCACAAATAGTTGGTGGGCATTATTCCATGTTTTTCGTTTTTCAAGACCATCGGTTCGAGCTCACTTTGCCGACAACCTTTCGGTGGTGTTCTCGAGCCAATCTTTGGTTGTGTGCAAACCTCATACCACCAGCTTTCAACCTAGCCTAGTCGGAACACCGCCAAAACTCCGACGACCAAATAAAAACCGAGCCTAAAAATCTAACCTAAATTGAAGCTATCATTGACTAAGATCAACATTTTCAGAACTTAAACCATCAATCCACATTGCCCTAAGCCGTCTAATACGAGCCTAAAGATTAGAAAATCAACAAGCAAAGTCCGGAGAAACTAACTTGACCAGCCTAGGGCCACGGAATGCTCTGGCGAAAACCTTCGAGCTCCGGCAAGGTTTGACAAGAGTGAACGAGAGGGTTTCATGAGTTTTTATGGCCAAAATGAAATCAAGGAACATAAAATATGATCAGAAACGAGTTTTGAACATTCACAAGTTCAAAATCGTAAGGAAAATCACATGAACATCGAAACTTAGGTTCTGGAATTTTTGGAAAAATAAGGCAATGAGCGATCTTCACCTTACTTGTTTGATGATCAAATGCCTTTTTTGAGCTGATCCGTGGCTATAGAGGTATTCTTGACACTTCTTCTCTAATCTAGTGGTCTTGGAATCGCCGGGAAGCCTTCGTGCTGATCGGGGAGCCTCGGTTTCGTGCCTTCACGAACTGTTTTTGCACCGGACATCCGAGAAGGAGATCCTCCCAAAATGTCGATTTGTTTGGCCGATCAATTATTTGGCGACAATCGCTCGACACAGGGAATCTCTACCTCTCCTTCTCTCTCTAGAACTTACTTTGATTCGCACCCTTTCTCTCTCTACTCTCTCTGGAATTTTCTCGAACACCCTATGTTTCGTGTTCTTCCGTTTTTTCTCTTTTTTTATATCTTTGATTTCCCGCTCAAAAATTTTTGAAACCGACTTCCAATCGGTTGTGATCGTTAACGGTGCCATTTCGACATTTTCCAAGCTGGCCAAGCCGATCAACACATGCTAAAATGGCTAGAAATGTTTTACAAAGTCGCGGGTTTGAGTTAGTTTCTTTCGGGTTTCTCATGGGTTAAGTGCACAGGTGAAGAAGATGGCTGACCGGTCGAGTCGGGTCGACCCGCCCGACCCGGCGGTTTCGATTTTGCCTAAATTTCTGAATAAAGCCCAATTTCCATCGAATTTCCAAAATTCAACCTCAAAATTGAATTTCCCATCATATTCGAACCCAAACATATAATTTTTTCTAATTTTTATTATAATTGTGCCCAAGATTTTCTCATTTTTAAATTCGGATTAATAGGGTTTTGTTCAATTTGAGGTCCTAAGACCTGATTAGGCAAAATTGATGTCAATATTGAATTACCCACCCCTGATTAGCCCTAGAAATGATAGTCTCACATTTCAACAATTTCATTTTGGGTACGATTCTCGATTTGGGTTCAAAATTTTAATTTTCAATCAAATTTTGGGTTTTTTTTTATTTTTATGTCAAATTGTGCAATTGGACCAACCATTATGCAATTAAAGGTCCCATAATCAATTTTTGTGAAGACACTGTGACTTAAAAATGTCTAAAAAAAATTTAATTTCATTTTTGGTTCAATTCGGTTTAATTTTACCCAATTTTGGGAAAAATGTACACCCGATTGAAATTTTCTAAAATTGACATTTTTTTTATGAAATTGGATTTAAAAGAAGATTATTGGCTATTTTTATGGAATTTTCTAATTCCATTTACTATTTTTCTTGATTTTCTTACTTATTTTGACTAAAAGAAATTAAGAAAAATGCTAAAAAATGCTAAAAAATTTGGTTTAGAAATAGGTTTGTAGGCTTGGCCAAGATCCCTAGACTTAATTTTGAAATTTTTTAAAATATGACAAAAATGAGCTAAAAATTAGGTGTCAAATAATCGCCCCTCTTTAATATTGAGCTTGTTAGAGATTGATCTCAAAGACAAAGTGATATCTAAATTTTTAGTCGACTCACTAAATAAGATGAACATTTCACAATAACTGATTAAGGTCTTTACTTTTAGAATTCATGATCTAATCCAAAGGTTCTTTTCGGAACACATTTTGAAAAAGTTCTTAATGATTGAGAGAGAGAAACTTACTTGTTTATAAGAGTTTCTTTGTTGCTCATCCAAGGGCATAAATTGATGATAGTGATAATTATTCTAATTTCGCGGTTTGAGAACAAACTCACGAACCTTGAATACTGCGGCTCTTCGCCTTAGGACTTGAGTTTGCCTAGTGGTTCCTCACTAGTAAGACTTTAGATATTTGTCTAGTGGCTCTTCGCCAAATGGGACTTTGGAATTGCCTAGAAATTTCTCACCTATAGGACTTTTTGAAATTGCCTGGCGGCTCCTCGCTTGTAGGATTTGGATTTCACCTAGTGGTTCCTCACTAGTAGGAATTGAATTTGCCTAGAGCCTCCTCGCTTGTAGAATTTGGATTTTACCTAGTGGTTTCTCACCAATAGGACTTGAATTTGCCTAGGGGCTCCTCGCTTGTGGGATTATAGTGATTCCTCACCGGTAGGAATTGAATTTACCTAGAGGCTCCTCGCTTGTAGGATTTTGAATTTTACCTAGTGATTTCTCACAGTAGGAATTGAATTTGCCTAGGGGCTCCTTGCTTGTAGGATTTTGATAATAGTTTTATGAAGCTACGGTTTGTAATCACTTATAGAGGGTCAATTCTCCGAGGCTACAAATCCGCGATCACTCAAAAGAACTATAACAAGGCCATGCTTTAGCCCTAAAAAGGTCATCCAAAGTTACAGGTTGTGAACACTCAAAGGGTGATGGCTCCAAAGCTACAAACTGCGAACACTTGGCAAGACCATAAAATCACCATGAATAGGCCATTCTTGGGCCCAAAAAGTCATCCAAAGCTACGTGTCGCGAACACTCGGGAGGGTGATAGCTTCGGGTTACAACCTGCGAACACTTGGCAAGACTATAAAAATCACCATATTCAAAGCTGTAAAATCGCGATGACTCATGAGAATCATTACTCGGAGGCTACGAAGTGCAATTTGCTTTAGAATATCTGTTTTACCTAATGGCTCCTCGCCAAATAGACTTAAAATTTGCCTAATGACTCCTTGTCAAATAGGACTTGAATTTTGGAGAATTGCCATGTAATTTACCCGTAGGATTTTGGAAATTGTCTAAAGGCTTTTTGCTAATAGGACTTGGATTTTGGACACTTGCCATGTAATTCCTCATTAAGTAGGATTTTGAAAATTGCCTAAAGGCTCCTTGCCAATAGGACTTGAATTTTGGAGACTTCTCATGTAATTCCTCACCCATAGAATTTTGGAAATTGCCTAAAGGCTCCTTGCCAATAGGACTTGAATTTTGGAGACTTGCCATGTAATTCCTCACTCGTAGGATTTTGGAGATTGCCTAAAGGCTCCTTGCCAATAGGACTTGAATTTTGGTGACTTGCCATGAAATTCCTCACCCATAGGATTTTGGAAATTGCCTAAAGGCTCCTTGCCAATAGGACTTGGATTTTGGAGACTTGCCATGTAATTCCTCACCCATAGGATTTTGGAAATTGCCTATAGGCTCCTTGCCAATAGGACTTGGATGGGACCATGCTTTGGGCTAAAAAAAGTTATCCAAGGCTACAGGTTGCAAACACTCGAGGGTGATAGCTCAAGCTACAATCCTGCGATTACTTAAGAAAATTGTAAAATTACCATATTCAAAGTTGCAAAATTGCAATCACTCATGAGAATCATCATTCGTGAGTCTCTGAAGTGCAATTTACTTTGAAATATCTATTTTAACAAAAATGTGATTTTAAGAATAATTTCACTAAACTTTTGTATGGTTTTTAGTTAACCAAAAACTATTTTGAAATGTGATTTTCAAAAAAAAGCATTCTTCATGTCGATGCATTTTGACAATCAAATTTCCTTTTAAAGGAAATATTTGAGCAAATAACTCGAAATCTTTTGAGAAATGTTTTGAATGATCATTTAGAAGACCTTCATTAGAAATGATTTGTCTCGATCTATGAATTTGGTCTTTCTTTCATTTGATTGAAAGGGGACTGATTTGATATCCCTTAATTTTATCTCCTAACTAATCCTTAGGTGTTCAGAGATATTTGCAATGTATACAATCCAATTGATCCGATAAGGTCTTTCAAAAGGTTGTAATGTTGGCTTGGTCATTGACTATTCAAAGGATAGGCATTCGAGGCCAAGAAAAAGATCTTATCATCTTTCAACTCACTTTAGGTCTTCAAGTTAAGAACCGGAGGATAAGATAAGACAATATTGCATACACTTCTTTAAGTGATGGTTTATATCATAAAATCATATTTTCACTCTCAACATCCCAATCAAGGGTCTTTGGAGAGAGGTTGTAATGTTGGTATTAAGTAGGCTCAAAAGGCTCAATTGTTTTTGAATTCGGGGTTTTTGTAAAACTGGTGATCTTCTTGGCATCACCACTCTTTTCTCTTGTCCACTGGGAATCTTTTCTTAGCATGAACACAAGAGTCCCTTAAACTTTCATCGAGATTTTCAATCATGCATTTCTTTGTAACTTTTGATTGTTCACAACTTTTTCTTTGCTTTTGACTTAACTTTTGTAATTCTTTCTTTTGAATGATTTTCTTTCTTTTCTTTTGCTCATTTTTCTGGGTATTGAGCTTGCTTTTACTAGGCACACTACTTTTTTCATGCCTTAAGCTCCTTCGTCCTTGATCTTTTTGCATTCTAAGGACTCTGTGTTCTGCACTTTTGTTTTCTATTTATCAAAGTGGATCATATGCTCATGCTCCAAAGTGCAAAAAGATGATCATCAACTTGGGGTTTGAAATGAATATTCAAGCTTAATTGGGCTTTGCCAAAGGTAAATGTGTTTGGGATATGGAAACAAAATGCTCTTCTTCCTCTTGGGATGTTGTGAGCTTCCATATGTATTTATATGAAATTATAATAGAAAAATTGATACAAGTGTATGTAATAAAATCTTTCTTGATCCTATTCTCCATAAATGTCAACCGTGAACCTCCTAATTTGCCCCAATTGTGGGGTGGTTCTCAACAGGGTTGTTTTTGGGAAATTTCTCCTTTATTTAGGCTCAAATTTGGTTTGTAAGGGATAATCATGTGTTTGGGATAGTGAAATAATTGCCTTTTATCATTTCAATTCATATAATCATTGTGAATATCCCCTATTTCCTTCCGGGGATGAGGTTTTCTCTTATTCGATACTCATCCTTCCATTCACTTGAGTGTATAGGGGGCGTGTTTGGATATGGCTTACCTTTCATCATTTGAGGTCTTTTCTATTTGATTTGATCCAAACTTTTTTTATCAAATTTTTCAAAGCCTTTTGTCAAAACTTCCTTTTTAAGGAATTTGATGAGTAATGCATGCTCAAAGAATGTGTGTTTCAAAACTTTTTGTTTAAAGCACTTTTAAGGTATTCTTTGAAACAAACTTTCATGTTAATCCGCTTGGGGAAAAGAAATTTCATTCTTCTAGAAAATTAACTTCTTGAGACCCAAATTTACGAGTTAGGGATACTTACCTAATCGGCTTGACAATATCCCTCTTGATTGTTTTGATTTAATTTTTCAAGAAAAATTATCTTTTCAAACTTTTGCATTAATTTGCTCCACTTTGGAGATTTGAAAATGAAATGTTTGAGCTCAAATTTTGGGTTAGGAATACTTACCTGATCGGTTTGCCGAGATCCCCTGTAAAATTGAAACCTAGTATTAACATTGATTCAAGCATTGTTCATTTCTGATTGAAATGATACAACTAATCTCTTGTTCGTCTTGTCTTGATCATTCATGAAAGATTATCTCTTTTGTTTTGATTTACCTCACTTGGACAATTGGAATCCTTTTGAATGACAACTTACCTTTTTGGATTGGTGAAAATTCTACAAGGATTAAAAATCGAGTGTTAGAGTTTATTTACATAATCCTTATCATCAATTGGAACAATACCGCCAACTTTTATTTGCTTCCAGATTGATTCCTCCGAGGATCTTTTTTTTTTTTTTTTCGTAATTTCCTTCCTTTGAATTCCTTGGGGATGGAAAAGGTATGTTAGAAAGCAACATTGAGAAAAGTGAATTTGATAATGACACTTCCCTTTTGTTTTCCAACTCCATCGAAGGATTTTAGAAGTCTTGAGTTATCTCAAATTTCCTTTTGTCATATCCTGCAGAATGAAGCGAACATGTTCTATGGAATGCATGATATACATGATATGCACATGTTCTACAAGGATGCCAATCTTGTTTTGAAGTGTTCAACTTCATTTCATCAAGAGAACGTTTTGATAGCATTTTGAATGAATTTGATGCATGAGGTTTTATGAAAAACCATTTTGAAAAATTATTTTGAAATCAGTTTTGGAAAGACCAAGAAGATAGAGCTAATCCTCATATCCTTGGACATCGTTGCTCTTCAAAATTGTTTCACAATGAGGAGTCATATGGAAACCCAAAGCCTCAAGCCTCACATGTGAGAGCAATATTCATCATTGCTTTGGTTTTGTTTCTATATGTCCTTAACAAAACATTGAACACTTTTATTGAATTTTGAAAAATGCAATTACATCTATATCGAAAGAAAAGTAAATTGCAACTGAATTGAAATTACAAACAACGTCAATATGGAACAGATAAATTGCAAAGGCAACAATAAGAAAAGGATTCAAAAGAATCTTCCTACTCCGTGCGTAGGTGTCTTCGTCTTTCGTTATAATGACATTGATAATGTCCTCTTTAAATAAACTCAGCAGGATAGACCTTGCTTTCGCATGTAAATTTTCTTCCGAAAGTAGTTCGGGAGGCTCAAAAAATTTTTTCTGATATGAATATGATGATAAGGTAATTCTCTAGCCTTGTCCTTCCATGTGGATGGGTTAGTGGTTCGTTCACCTCAACTTCCACGGCCTTCATCATTCTTGACCTTGGCCTCGGCCTCTATGGTGATTACTAGTGACTTCATACCTCACCCTATACTTTTCTTTGTGCTAAATGGGACAATGGGTTCTTTAATTCCTTGCGCTTTTTTTTGTCCCAAGCCCACCATTATGGTTAAATCCATATTGGCACAATACTTTTCAAACATAATAGGCGATGCGAAAATTCCGGAGACTTCATGATACTACCAGCGAGAATTTGTATCATATAAATCATCTCGAAGGAATGATAATTGGGCTCTTCTTTTATCTCAGGTTCGACATAAGTTATGGCACTTTCCTTGTAAGTGGTAAAGTCCACCTCCCCATGCACGGTAATCATTTTACCATTAATAACTAATCTAACCTTTTGATGAAAACTAAAAGGAATGGCGCCAAGTCATATAAATCCAAGGCCTCCCCAGCAGTAGGTTGAAAGTCCTTGGAATGTCCACCACTTGAAAATTGTCGGGAAAGGCACGGGGCCTATATTTACTTATGGTTCGATGTCACCGATAACATCGTTCTTCATCCCATCGAAGCGAACGTCACAGTCACCTTTGAAGGTTTGATGAGCTTTTCACTAATCCCAAAGCGATGCGGTGTGCTTAGTGAACACAAATTAAGTGTGGAACCATTATCAATCAGCACCGTGACACGTCATTGCCCCGACATTTAGCGATAATATACGGGGCTTTATTGTGGGAACGCCCGTCAATTAGGAAATCTTCATCGAGAGAAAGCAATTTGATCCTTTAGAAGAATAGCACTAACAAAGTCTTCTAATTGCATCTCATTAATCGTCTTGAGACATACACCTCATTAAGAAGCTTCATAAGCACCATTTTACGACTTTCGGAAGTCTTGAAGAGATTGAGAAGGAAATCTGTGCTAGCATCTTTCTTAATTATTCAATTACCTCATATTCACTTATCTTCATCCGACAATAACTGTTTGACATCCTCTTGATTTACTCTCTTCTTTTCGTACTCACCTTCTTTTAGGATATAACATCTTCCCGATATGATTATCGCATCAACTTCTTTAGGCGTGTAATCCCATGATACACATTTGGTATCAAATTTCTCTTTTGGAGGCAAAGTGATGATTACAGTTGAACCGCTTCTTCTTTGATCTTAGTTGACCAATTGGGAACTCAATGGTAATTGGTTCACCATGATCTTTCTCAAGCTTATCCACTTCATCAAGATTAATCCATAGTGGTACAATCATGGATATCATGCTTTTGTTAGCTTCAATAGTATCCATACCACCCCAACCGTCGGACACAATATTTTCCTCTTTGGATGCCCATGAAGGTGATGTGTATTTGACATGGTAATTATATTAGCCACTGTCTTATCTCAAATAATCCACAATTTTGCCTTGTTTTCGTGCTTTGCAAACAAATCGTCTGTCTCCTTGGTGAGCCTTTTTTTTCATTTTCTCGTCTTGATCTTCTTTCTCCTCGAGACTTAATTTGTTGATCGGGATTTTGTTTGTGTCTACTCATCCATCAGGCACAATAGTTTTGTTTTTAAAAGTCCGGGATGGAGATGTGTACTTAACATGGAAGTTGTATTTTCCACTGTCTTGACCAAGGAGGTCTCAAGTGTCACCTTGCTCAAGTGATGTTTGGGTAAATCGCCTTTCACCCTGCCGAATCCTTTCTTTTTGCTCTTTAAATTGATCCCCTTCATCAGCGGATGGAATCTCATTTTATCCGCTAAGCTCATCATCCATGCTACCCTAACCATCGGGCATAATCATTTCACTTTTAAAAGCCTATGGTGGTAGAGTGTACTTTACTTGAAAGTTATATTTGCCATAATCTTCTCCTAAGTTATCTATAATTTCCCCTTTTTCGAATGCTTCACAACGAAAGCGAGTATCTCCTTGTCAAGCAGTCTTTAATTTGGCCTCGTGCTCATCTTCATCATCAGGCCTTACTATTTCTGCTTTAGTAAGGACCATATTGTGCTTAGGATGAGAGCTCGATGTACATTTGGCTCTGGCTCTTGAAAACTTAATATTTTCTTATCTATGAGTTCAAGACTATACAATTGTCCACATCGTGCCCTCTTTCTCCCATGTGATATGTGCAAGTCTTTGACTCATCATAACATAGGATTATCTCTTGGTACTTCTTTGGCCACCAAATATCTTTCTAATAGCATCGGTAGTAACTTTGATAGGGGTTGTGGCAACAAAGTAAATTGTCTTACGGGCTTTTCTTTGGCTTAAACTGTTTTGGATTTCTCCAAGGGACGTTAGACTATTTTGGAAATGAAGCCTGATTAACATTGGG
Organism: Syzygium grande; assembly: GCA_024733475.1. Lineage (NCBI taxonomy): Eukaryota > Viridiplantae > Streptophyta > Magnoliopsida > Myrtales > Myrtaceae > Syzygium > Syzygium grande. Next base: position 19,536,986 of record JAMXDD010000010.1, read on the forward strand.
GTTAGACACTATAGCCATGTTACATATGGGGTTCTTTATCTTTCTTCCCAAGATGAGGTCTTTGCATTGCTGTTTCTTGAGATTAATCTTCTTTCAATGACTATTCAACTCTTTCACCGTCCTTCACCAATATAGTGAACCTTTGAAGCTCATATCCTTGCCTTGCAAGGCATTCTTGATTTTGGCCAATTTTTGTCCTCTTCTTCATCCTTTGTTTTAATTGCTTTCTTGGTTTGATCATTTTCTTCTAGATTTACTATCTGGGTATAGTCTTTGGAGGGTTTTCTTGAACCGGTTCTTTTGTTTTTTGGGTCTTCAATTGGTCTTTTAGTAACATTTGAAGCTCCTACATTTGGAGTAGTAGGATAAGACCCTTGAGATGCAAGAATAAAAGCCTTCATTTCTGCCATCATGGCAGCCATTTGCGTCATTTGATTCGCCACTTCAGCTAATTGAGTGCGAGTTTCTTCCTTGGCCATTTTAATTTGTAAACGGGTTCAAGATCTTTTGCCTTCCGTTGCTAGAAAACCTGTCTTCATAAAAACCATCAGGATATTAGAATTGGTGAAATGAATATGAAAACCTACATTCTTTTAATTATATAGTTTCTTGTGATTAACAAGGAGAAGAACTTTTACACAAGCCTTAACCTTGCATAAAAACTTCTCGTTAATATTTTTTCTCAAGGAATCATACCATTCAAAGAATTGTAATCTATGGTGATCATTCTTTTTAATCATGATTTTGAATTTATCCAAATGGATTTTGAAAAATGAGTATTTCATATAAAGTCCAAGATTGCTTTACAAAATTATTTTAAACTCGAATGAGAATTCTAGATCATTCAAGTTTAGGTTTCTTGCTAGCTAAGGTAGCTTCGCCTTTGTGGTAATCCTTCCATTCCTTGATTCGGGATTCCCATTCTTCAACATCGATCACGACTTCTTGAAGATGTAAGGCTCAACTCCAGGCACATATGGGACGATATATTCTGGGACATACTCCTCCTTAGGATCCGTTATAATACTCAATGGAACATATGGCTCCATATCAATTGATCGTTTACTTTCCATTCACTTGATGTACTCCTTGGATGCCATATAAATCTTCATGTCTCCTTCCAAGTTCTTTGGCCATTCAACTACTTGTAAAGGTGAATTATCCAAAGAAAGGATAATTTTGTGGACTTTGGCTTGAAGGTTTTTCTTCTCTTGTTTGGGTATAATCCCATTTGGGATGTCAAAAGCGAACTCCTCGGGGTTCCATACTAGTGGGACTTGTTGAAGCATGCCAAATTATCGACAACTTGCAAGGGACAATAGGTGGCTCCGCATTCAACTCGAGTAATGGTACTGCATTCCCTTCTTAGCTTGTAATCCTTGCCTTGCTAATCTTTGGCCAAATAATCCGCCATTGGATTTGACTAGGAATTAAAGCCCTAATGAAGTTGGCCCAATCTAAGAAAGATTGCTTGGGCAATTTATGTTGAATATGAAGGTATCGTTCTATGGGATTTATCGTTGGGCAAATCTCATGAATACTCATGGAATGGCACCATGGTCGAATATGCGAGATGAACCATAGAGATAAGAGACCCCTTGAAGCTTGAAGGATTCCTTTTCCACGCTTTTGATATGTGCTCAAGGAAATGATGGTTTGAGCAAGAGGCATGTTAGAGAAATCCCATTTGAGACATGCTTGCCTTGTGATTATTGCTACTAAATGGTCGAATCTCGTTCTAGATAGGGAGGGAATAGAATGAAGCCAAAGAAGGCTATAATGAAAACTCGAGCCAAGTGTTTCCTGTTTCCCTAGGAAGTTTGGGAAAAACTGGCTATAAGAAAGGATAATGAAAATCTATCCGTGTTTGACTTGATTAACTTTTCGATTTTGAAAGCTTTAAGATTAAGGAATTTTGCAAGAATGCTTATGGGATTAAGTCCAACAAGTGGCTCTCGACCCTAGGCTTGGAATGAATTCCAATGGCGGCTTGGTACTCTTCCAAAGTTGGTGTCAATTCATACTCTCCAAATTGGAAGGTAGCGGTAGAAACTTCCCAAAAATGCACAAGTGCTTGGATCAAACGGACTTGATGTTCCACATGGATCAAGTCTAGAAGGTAACCCAACCTATCTTGAACATAAACTTGATTATCTTTTGTCATGTCCTTCCAGCAAGTCATGAGCTCTTTTCGTGGAATGAGAACCACTTGGATGTTTAGTTTTCCCATCGAGCCTAATCATGCAAAAGTTCATTATTAATCATCATGGATTACACATCAAATTTTAAATGCCCCCATTTAATTATGTCCTTTTATGGAAAATGGAGATAAAGTACATTTGCATTCTTATGACGTAATATAAATGCCACTTCTAATCCATTTATGCCTTAAAAGAGCATATACTTGAAAATGTGAATGAAATCAACGTTTAATGTAAATGCCTTTTGACATGCTCCATTTTGACCATAAAGTCCTATACTATGGTTTACAATTTCTAATACATCGAAAATAGACTTTTGGAAAATAGGATTGTACTTGTTACATCTTGAGCATTCAATCTACTTGAATTACTTTAAAAAAATCATCATGGACCTATACATTCCATCTAGAAATGAAAAATGTGACCAAATAGAGTGTGTCATCCTATTCATTCACTCTAGTATGAAAAGGCATTTTGACCAAACATTGATTGTCATTTGAGCATTTTTTTAACAAAATTTTATCAACTCACTTTGCATATTTGAAAAGATGAGAGAAATGGAAGCGGCACTTACTTATTGACACATTTTGCTTGGTTTTAGGTATACCAACCACAAAGACAAGCATATGCAACAAGCGAGGTTTTGACACCTAAAAGAGTGGGGATATACTAAAGGCTCAAGGTCACTACTTTAATGGACAAGGGATTCCATTCTAATAGGCGATTGGCCTAAAGTAATGGAATGTTATTCCATCTCGGTGGTCGGTATTGTATTTAAACGATCCCATGAGCAATAAACTACAGTTTTGCTTAAATAAGTACCTCCTAAGGGTGATCCTAAATATAGCGGGTTAGGCCATGGGTAGTGTGTGTAAAAAGTGAAGTATTGAAGCAATTTAAAGGCAAACACAACAATTTATAACCAAACAACACTTCTAAAATTTGGATCAAATCACATTCAATCCCAACACCATCTTACAAAACAAAGGTAAGAATAAACTACATCCCTTATACCTCCCACCAGCATCACCATTTAACATGTCATTAGTGAAACGTACTTGGGATTCTTGCAAGCACAAACACATGCATATCATTCTATATAGGCCTAAGTATACTTAGAAACCTAAATATCCCCAGTGAGTCACCAAGCTGTCGCGCCCACGCTCTTGCGTGCTAGGATGAAGGTATTTTTTTTTATACGGGCCCTCCCGGACCATACCTCACATGACAGCGGGGTTTAGTTGATCTAAATTTGAACTTGGAGTCGCCACTAGTCATTTACGGTAGGTTGACTAGAAACCTAATTGAAGTACGGGAGAAGTACCGCAATCCTACGAACTAGAGATTTTGAATAAGGGACTCGATTACGTTAACGATCCCAAATTGAGACCATTAACACTCTTTTGGTACCTAAGAACAATATTGCATATCTATCATATCACACGGATCCCTAAGGTCAATTCACTAATCTAATCATGCTCAAACAATTAAGCACCCAATAATTAAATGCACATCTAATGGCAAATCAATCGTAGCAACCCTAATTTGGCCACTAAAAAATGAAAATCAAGCGAAGAACACTCAAACCCTAACGAAACTCTAATAGCTTGTTCATTTCATGATTTACACATTTTTAGGGGTTTTATCCTTAAATTTGGAATTTTCCAAAAATGTCACTTGGGTATTTCAGAAAATTCAAATTTTACATTTTATGATTGATCACATGTTGCGCCACTCGCGCTCGCGTGCTTTTTCGATGGAAGTATTTTTCTATATGGGCCTCTCATAGGCCATACTTCACGTGACAGTGGGGTTTATTTGATCTAAAATTAAACTTGGAGTCGCCACTAATCATTTACAAAGCAGTCCACTAGAAACCTAATTATGATACAGGAGAAGTACCGCAATCCTACGAACCAAAGATTTCGGATAAGGGACTTGGTTACATTAATGATCCCAAATTGGGACCATTAATGCCCTTTTCGTACCTAAGAACGATATGGCATATCTAGCGCATCACACGGATCCCTAAGTTCAATTCATCGATCTAATCATGGACAATCAATTAAACATCCAAAAATCAACTACACATCCAATGGCAAATCAATCACAACAACCCTAATTTGGTCACTAGAAATGAAAACCTACCCAAAACCCTAACAAAGCTCGATAGCTTGTTCATTTCATTTTTAGGGTTTTTTAGGGGGTTTTGGCCTTGAATTTGAATTTTCCAAATTATGCCATTTGGGCATTTTTGGAAAATCCAAATTTCACTTTTAAGGACTAGCCACAATAATTTCTAATCATTTTGTGGATTTTCAAAATTTTTATGTTTTTAGTGCCATTTGGGCACTTCCAAAAAAATTTCAATTTCATTTTTATGGTGACCACGATGATTTTGGACCTTTTTGTGAATTTTTCAAATTTTTGAATTTTTTTTGAAAAAATTTTTGACCGAGAAATGACTTTTTATGAATTTCTAGATAAATTTTTGTGGATTTTCCAATTTTTCAATTTTTATTGATTTTCCAGAATTTTTGAATTTTTTTTATTTATATTTTTTGATTTTTTTTGAAATTTTTATGAATTTTCTGAAAATTTTTGTATTTTTCTGAATTTTTTGTAATTTTTTGAATTTTTATGAATTTTCTAAAAAAATATAATTTTTTAATGATTTTTCAATTTTTTTTGATTTTTTTTTTAGTTTTTAAATTTTTTTTATTCATTCATTTTTTCCCTTGAGTAGGCGAACCGGACCGGACCCTTGGATCGGTTCGACATAGATCAACCGTGCCGTCGCCGTCGTGGCGCCGATCGTTCTCTCCGGCGGGCATAGTGCCAAAAAGCGAGTACCGTTTTGGGCATCTTTCATTCGGGCTTTTTCGATGAACACTTGGTGTCGTGGATTATGAGTTAAGGTTTGCAAGGTCGTCGGTTTGAGCTCACCATCGATGAGACTCCGGTGACCTTTTGGGCGGTTTGATTGCATCATTAGCAAGTCCACATATTCTACTTTCCAACTAGCCTAATCCGATCCTTGTCAAACCTTCGTCGGCCGGTGAAAAACCGGTCGAAACAAACCTAATTTGCACTTTTCTTAATTTTTCATTTCGAACTTGAATTCCTAATATGCACCGCCCTAGCCGTCTATCACGAACCTAATGACTAGAAAATCAACAATCAAGGTTTAAGGAAACCTACTTGAATGGCCTAAGGCCATCTGCGACTCTCCAATGAGGCCGTCGGAGTCGATGAGAAGGTTTTAAAATATGGCCAACTCAGTTTACACCGTTTTTCATTCACAAATGCAATCAAACAAATAAATCATGGTCAGAAACATGTTTTGAACATCAATATACTGAGATTTGTCAAAGCAATCACTCAAACATGCACATCGATGACAAAATCACATTCTGGAATTTTTGATGAAGCTGATTGAGAAGAGTTTTTACCTGATTCGTCCAACGCTCAAATGAAATTGTTGAACTGAACGGAACCTTGGGGATTAATCCTTGACTCTCGTTCTACGTCTTGGTGTACTCGGTTTCGCCGGATTAGGTCCAAACACGGCGGTGAGACCCGATTTTCAGGCCTTCATGATCAACTTTTCCGACGAGGGAGGTCATGTCCGACTTGTGATTCGCGGCGCCCGCCGTCTAGGGTGGCGCCCGATCACTCACGTGGGGACCTCGACTCTCTCTCTCTAGATTTCTACACGTTTTTCTCCTTTTTGTCCCTTCTCTCTCTCTCGGGAAATTCGTCCGAATAGGTTCTCTACAACGTTTTGTTTTTTTGGTTTTTTTTGTTCCTTCCATTCCCACTTGAAATTAGTTGAAACTGATTTTCTAATCCGTTTTGGTCATTGAGTGATGCTAGCTGGTCATTTTCCAGCTGGAAAATTTGATTAGAAACATGCTTATTAAACGGAATTGGTCTATGAAGTCACGGGCTCAAGACTATTTTTCTTCCGGGTTTCGCGCGGGTCATGGCGGTTGAAGAAGAGGATGATCAGGCATGGGTCGAGTCGGGTCAAGTTGACCCGCTCGACCCGATAATCACTGGTTTTGAGTAAAAATGAAAATTGGGCCTTAATTTGATCGAATTTTTCAAATAAACCTCAAAATTGCATTCCCCAACATGTTCCAAACCTAAACATATAATTTTTCCTAATTTTCATTATAGTTGTGCCCAAAATTTTCTCAATTTTATATTCGAGTTAATAGGATTTTGTTCAATTTGAGGTTAATGACCCAAAATTGATGCCAAAATTGCATTACCCATCCCCGATTAACCCTAAAAAGATAGTCTTATCTTGAAGCTGATCACTCTTGGGATACTAACCATGAGGAATGGCTAACTAGGACACTAGTACGTGGACCGGGGACTTAGTCGCGACTCGGGAGTCGATTTGAGAGAGAATGAGGGAATATTGTGAACCCGGTGAGGGGCCGATCTTAGGAAAAGTGATGGAAATGGTATGGCCAAGGCCAACGATGCACAATTGGGATCGCGGGTGATTACGCTTAACCAAACGTGCTCGTGGTCAACCAATCTCGAACTCGAGCCAAATGATCATGACCCGGGATTAGTAATAAACCCTCTTCCTCTCGATGATCGGAACCATTGAGACTCGGACAGCCCTAAGTCGACACGGCGTATGCCTAAACAAACCCTTTGTTAGTGAGAGTTTAGGAAAAAATTGAAATTGAGAGAGAGTTGTTCATGTAATTGAGCCCGGACTTTGACGTCGGATTTGGGGACCCGACGGACTAATTTTAAGATTCCGATGCAGAAAATGTTGGCCCACACACGTGGGGCGCATGGGTGCGAAAAAATGGAATTTCGGTTGAGCGGCAAAAAAGACGGAATTGCCCTTGGACTATTTAGGCTTAATTCCGAATTTTGGGATTTATTATGGGTTAACTAAGGTTGGTTAGAGTTAACTAGGAGGGTTAAGGTTGGGTTAAGGGCTAAAGTCCATATTGCCCCTCAATAATTGTCTTGGATGAATGTGGGCCATAGGATGAAGGGTATTTTGGGCAAGTGTGCTAAGATGATGACATGTGTCATCCACTAAGGAAATTTTGACCAACTTTTTGACCAAGAATGGATTAAGTCTCTTCTCTCTCCTCTTCTCACGATCACTCTCTCCCCTCTCACATTCGGCCAACACCCCCCTCTCCATTTCCTCTCTTCTTCGTTCCTCTCTCCTCTCATCACAGAACCAGCCCCTCATCGTTACCTTCATCGGCCGCTCGCCGGAGTGAAGGACGCGGCCAAGGACCGCCTTGGAGGACCGGCCAAGCCCCAAGCCGCCGTCGCCTCCCCTCTCTCCCCCCGGACGCCCAAACCAGCCGCCAAGCCGCCGTGGCCGTGAGAGCCAAACCACCGCCGTGAGCCGCCGCCCGTCGTCGAGTTGAGAGTAGATGATCATAATCTTTCCCCGAGTGGTGCACCGAAACGTGAGTTGTATACCTAAACTTAGATTAGGGTTGATTGTGTTTAGCTAGGTGGATTTGTGGAGTTTTAAACTAGATTAGTGTTTGCTAGTGTTGGTAGAACTAATGGCTGAGTTGATGATGTTGATGAGGGTTGAATTGAGGTGGATTTATGGCTGATTAGAGAGTGCATGATGACCGTCCATGATGAGTGAAATTCGGAACCCTTGAGTGGTTGTACTAGAAATGGTGTTTTTGGTGCTAAATGGGCTTATTTTACAAGATTAAGCTATGTTTATGCCTTATATGTCTTAGTGGGGTCTTGGCTGATCATTGGAGGCTTAATTGGAGTGTTTTGTATGTGTTTTGGCCATGTTTAGAGTTAGGGTTTCAATTTGGCCGAATTGCACTTGATAGAATTCAAATGCTAAAATGTGTTCATTGGTTGTGAATGTTTGTAACTGTTGTAGCATTTGTATTCATTGATGTGAAAATGCATGTCACGCACTTGGTATGTCAAGATTGAGATATGAATTGGTATTGTGCGATTGAGCGGTGTGACATTGCATTGTGTGTGATCACGGTACATGCCCTAAAAAGAGTGGATTGGGCTAAGATAAAATTTATATGTGTGATCACTTAAGGCCTTCGGGTCGTGGCCTACGGGTCGAGTTCCGTCCTCATGCACTTTGTAGCAGGACGATGCCCGGTTAGACCGGAAGACGACCATCCTCATGCACTTTGTAGCAGGCTCTGGTTCGTAGGTGAGCGGTGTTGCGCCTCAGGCACTTTGTAGCAGGCTAGAAGACATCAGGGCCGGGCGCGATTATATACGCTGGCCATGAAGTGTTGTGGCCTTCGGGTCGGGCCCTATTGTGGGTCGTGAGATTAAGAATGAACTGAACATTGCATTGTGCGAATTGTGAATCATGCAGGATTGTGGTGAGATTGTGAGAATTGTTAGCATATGACTGCATGAGGCATTCGTGTGGAATGCGATGATTGAGTGGCTTGAACCATTTAAAGAAGATGAGCACGCGTGTGTGAAGTACGCCTGCCCGTATGTGCACGTATGTGGGTGTACATATATATATGTTGAATTGCACTAACTTGCAGGGGTTGAATCACGTTGAATCACATTTTGAGATTTATGTTGTATGGCTTGAATGTCCGATTTTTGTTCCGTAAAGAGACACACTCTAGCCTAGCCTAGGTTTAGGTATTCGATTCATCGAGCTAGTCTCACGGTTGTGGTAAACCGAACATTTTGAGCCTACCCCTAGGATGCGGAGCCGCCTCCACTTTTTGGGATTCCGAGGAGATATTACGATCGGTGGAGCATTTCCCGGTGGGAATGACGAGATGCACGTGAGGTTTAGGTCGATTCTCTATGTTAATACGGGTGAGGATGAGCATCGGCGGAAATGCGTAGCATGGTGGCCGTAGGGCAGGTGGCCAGGACCCTCGATCGACCCCGTACCTTTGACATCCCGGTGAAGCGTTGATGGCGGTTAGGCGCCCGTTGATTGCCGATGGAGGTGGTGATGCTCCCGCTGGAGCTAAAACCGGTTGCCGAGCCCGGCCAGTCCGGAGTTTGGTATGAGGATCGGGCGGAGCTTATGGATGAGGAGGAGGGGCGACCCGAGCGGGCGATGGGCCGGACGATGGGGATGGTGGTCGATGAGGTGGCGAACACATGAATATAGATGCCGTGGGGGATACGGTGAGGATGTAGACACGGAGGATGATTTTGACTACGATCTTTGGTGGCTCTCTTAGCCGACTTCCCGGGGAGATCGGGAGGATCGAGGGCGATCGAGGAGGACCGGCATGGGCGTGGATGAGCGAGCGGATCGCGGCTCTTGAGTCGGTGGTCTTGACAACCCGATGATTCCAGCGACTCAGACTATCAGCCCTAGACTAGTCGGTTGACGATAGGGATCCCTACCTTTTTGTTATAGTGATCCTTAGTACTGACCTACTCACCCGACCACCGACACATTTTGGATTAGTGGCCTTTTGGCTTGATGCTAGTTTGACCACGACCTAGACCTTTAGGGGATAGTTTGTACATGTATCTATGTTCTTTATGTAAGCGGTTTGTATATATATATATATATATGAGAATGAGGTTTTTACCTGATGTTTTGATCTGTGTGGCTTCCTTGTTCATCTTTATTTGTCAGGGTTTGCAATTTGCTTCCGCATGTGTTTTTAACTCTGATGTTGTGGTTGGGTCGGCGATGTCTCCCGGGACGCCCATTCAAGGGACTCATGATCGACCTTTACACTCCATTTTTTTTTTGAATTAGAAAGAGGATGATCGCGTCCGATGGGTAAGTAGGGTTGGGCGTGACAATTACTCCCTTTTTGTTTTTTTTTGTCTATGTAATAAAAGTTGGTACCCTCTACTAATTTTACCTGGATCAAAACACAAGCAACCGTCATTTTGTATCTCCATAGATTGAGAAGATCCAAGTATCACCTAAATTATATTTAGTATAAAATTCATTATATAATTCTATTGCTACGTTTTTAACATTACGTACTAAAGTTGTAACATTTATCTCATCACAATGTAAACATTGATAATACACACGCAAAAAAAATCATTTAAACCATCAAATTTGCAACGAGGGATCAAAAACACAAGCAACTAAATAAATAATGGGAATTTCCTATAATAATGTAACCACTTAAATGCAATGTTTTCATTGCAAGTATAGTATGTTGTAATTGAACATCATTTTCACATTCATCTTTTTGTAAAAAAAATTCCTACAATATTAGTACACTCTACTCCAAAAAAATAAATGTGTAGTAGGATAATAAACACGGACAAAGTATAAGTTGCATCATTAAAAACCTTTAAAACATCTAAAATTTTTGGCAAAATATCCCACTTTTGTGGGTATAAATTAATCTGAGGTACATTATCAGAAAAATGAATGCACATGTATTGAGAAAATTTATGTCGGCATAGGCTGGTAGTCTGTGTCCTTCTCAGCGAGATTGAGTAGGATTCCCTGTCTTTCCTTTCTTTCACGAATTATGTGTTATATAGAAATAGGAAGAAAAGGCGTAGCTCTCTTTCTGCTGTTAGCAGGATTCGTTACTATATTCAGCTGTTTCAGAATTTCTACTATAAGAGAAGAGTGAAGACCGGGAAATCCCTTTTTTTATAGAGAAGGAAAGTTCCCTATCTCCGAATACCGGGCACTAAGACGAGTACTGAGATCTGTCTTTCGGCAATATAATTATAGATCCCAAGATCAATTGTTGTGAAGATACTATGAGCTAAAAATGTCTAGAAAAAATTTAATTTCATTTTTGGTTCAATTCGGGTTTAATTTTGTCCAATTTTGGGAAAAACATACACCCGATTGAAATTTTCTAAACTTGATAGTGTATTTATGAAATTGGATTTAAAATAAAATTATTGACTATTTTTGTGGAATTTTCTGATTCCATTTACTATTTTTTATGATTTTCTTACTTATTTTGACCAAAATAAATTTAGGAAAAATACAGAAAAATGCTAAAAAAATTATTTATTGTTTAGAAATAGGTTTCTAGGCTTGTCCAAGATCCTTAGACCTAATTTTGAAATTTTCAAAAATTTGACAAAAATGGGCTAAAAATTATGTGTCAACAGCTGGCTCTCTTTGAGATTGAATTCATTAGAAGTTGATCTCAAAGACAAGGTGACACCTTGAATTTTTAGTCGACTCACTAAACCAAAAAAATAGGAATGAAATGAAAATTTCACAACAATTGATTAGGGTCTTTGCTTTTGAAATTCGCGATCTAATCCAAAGGTTCTTTTTCGGAACACATTTTGAGAGGGTTTTTAATGATTCGAGAGAGAGAGAAACTTGTTTGTGAGAGTTTCTTTATTGCTCCTCTGAGGATATGAATGGATGATGATAATGATTGTTCTGATTTCTTGATTTGAGAATGAATTCACGAATCTTGAATGCCTGCGGCTCCTCGCCTTAAGACTTAGGTTTGCTTAGTGGCTCCTCACCAGTAAAGACTTTGGATATTTGTCTGATGGTTCCTCGCCTGTAGAATTTTGGGATTTTACCTAGTAGTTCCTCACCAATAGGAGTTAATTTTTGCTTAGGGGCTCCTTGCTTGTAGAATTTAGATCTTATCTAGTGGTTCCTCGCCAGTAGAAATTGGACTTGCGTAATAGTTTTCTGAAGCTACTATTCGTGATCACTTATAAAGGGTAAATTCTCTGAGGCTACAAATCCGCGATCAATCAGGAGAACTATAACAAGGCCATGTTTTAAGCCTAAAAAGTCATCCAAAACTACAGGCTGCGAACACTCGAAGGGTGATGACTTCGAAGCTACAAACCTACAAACACTTGGCAAGACCATAAAAATCACTATGAATAGGCCATTCTTCAGGTCAAAAAGAGTTATCCAAGGCTACAGGTCGCGAACACTCGGAGGGTGATAGCTCCGAAGTTACGATCTTGCGAACACTTGAGAAAATTATAAAAATCACCATATTCAAAGCTGCAAAATCGTGGTCACTCATGAGAATCATCATTCAAAGGCTACGAAGCTGCGATTTGCCTTGAAATATTTATTTTAACAAGATGAAACTTTTGTATAGTTTTTAGTTAACCAAAAACTATTTTGAAACGTGTTTTTGAAAAAACAACATTCTTCATGTCGATGCATTTTGACAATCAAATTTCCATTTAAAGGAAGTATTTGAGCAAATGACTCGAAATATTTCGAGAAATGTTTTGAATGATCATCTAAAAGACCTTCATTAGAAAGGATTTGTCTCGACCTATGAATTTGGTCTTTCTTTCATTTGATTGAAAGGGGACTGATTTGATATCCCTCAATTTTATCTCTCCTAACCAATCCTTAGGTCTTCCAAGGTATTCACAATGTATATAACCCAATTGATTCGATAAGGTCTTTCAAAAGGTTGTAATATTAGCTTGGTCAATGGCTATTCAAAGGATAGGCATTCTTAGGCCAAGAAAAGATTTTCGTTATGTCTGACTTCGGGTCTACAAGTCAAGAACCTCGAAGATAAGACAAGATAGTGTTGCATACACTTATTTGAGCGATGACCTTTTGTCATGAAATCATATTTTCTATCTCAACATCCCAATCTGAAAAGTCTTTGGGGAGGTTTTGTAATGTTGGTATTGGGTAGGCTCAAAAGGCTCAACTGTTTTGTTTTGAATTCAGGTTTTTCATAAAATTGGTGATCTTCTTGGCATCACCACCCCATTTCTTGTCCACTAGGGATCTTTTCTTAGCATGAACACAAGAGTCCCCTAGATTTCCATTGAAACTTTCAATCGCTGATTTGTTGTGACTTTTGATTTTTCACAATTTTTTCTTTTCTCTTTTTTTTTTTTGACTTCACTTCTGCCATTCTTTCTTTTGAATGCTCTTCTTTTCTTTCCTTTTGCTCATTTTTCTAGGCATTGGCCTTGCTTTTACCAAGCACATTACTTTTTCATGCCCTAGACTCTTTTGCCTTTGACCTTTTTGCATTCTAAGGACTCTGTGTTCTGCCCTTTTGCTCTTTATTTATCAAGATGAATCATATGCTCATGCTCTAGCGCGAAGAGATGATCACCAACTTGGAGTTTTGAAATGAATATTCAGGCTCAATTGGGTTTTGCCAAAAGTAAATGTGCTTGGGCTATGGAAACAAAATGCTTTTATTCCTTTTGGGATGTTGTGAGCTTCCATATGAATTCATCTGAGGTTATCACAGAAAGATTGATACAAGTGTATGCAATAAAATCTTTCTTGATCCTATTTTCCATAAATGTCAACCGTGAACCTCCTAATTTGCCCCAATGTGGGGGTGATTCTCAACAAAGTTGTTTTTAGGAAATTTCTTCACTGTTTAGGCTCAAATTTGGTTTGCAAAGGATAATCGTGTGTTTGGGGTAGCGAAATTATATGCCTTTCATCATTTCGATTCATGTAAGCATTGCAAATATCCCTTATTTCCTGCAGATGAGATCTTCTCTCATTCTGATATTCATCCTTCCATTCACTCGAGTGTATAAGGGACGTGTTTGGATATAGCTCACCTTTCATCATTTGAAGGTCTTTCCATTTGATTTGATCCAAACTTTTCTTTGAAATTTTTCATGACTTTCATCAAAACTTTCTTTTTAAGGAATTCTAATGCATAATGCATGCTTAAAGAATGCGTATTTCAAAACCTTTTTGAAATAATCTTTTCATGTTAATCCGCTTGTGGAAAAGAAGTTTCATTTTCCAAAAACTTAACCTCTTCGAGACTCAAATTTACAAGTTAACGATACTTACCTGATTGGCTTGATGAGACCCTTTTTGTTTTCCAACTTCTTTGAAAGATTTTAGAAGTCATGAATCGTTTCTGATTTCCTTTTGTCATATCCTGCAAAATGAACAAACATGTTCTATGAAATGCATGATATGCATGATATGCCCATGTTATAACTAGTGCCAATTTTCTTGAATGTCCGCCTTCATTTCATGGGTAGAAAATCTTGATAGCATCTGCATTTACAGGATATGCTAGTTCTGTTCCCGTCATATCTACAAGAATTAGTGCTCCCTTAGGAAGAACCTTCTTGATAATGTATGAACCCTCGTAATTCGAAATGAATTTCCCACATGGGTTTGAATTGTTGGGAATGACCTTCTTTACAACTAAATCATTTGTTTCAAAACATCTTGGTTTCACCTTTCTGTTGAAAGATTTAGCGACTCTTTTCTAGTAGGCTTGTCCATGAAATATAGCTCGTAATCTTCTCTCATCAATCATGTTGAGTTGTTCATATCTTTGTTGGCTCCATTCGGCTTCTGAGAGTTTTATTTGGGATAATATCCTTAATGAAGGAATTTCTATCTTAACGAGTAATACTGCTTTCATCCCATAAACCAAGGAAAATGGAGTTGCTCTCGATATGCCATCAAGAGCATATGGCAATCTTTCGTGCCAATCACGATAATTCTCGGCTGTCTTGGATAATATCTTCTTGATATTCTTGTTTGCCGCTTCCACTGCTCCATTCATTTATGGACGATATGGAGATGAATTCAAGTGTCGAATATAGAAATGTTCAAGCAAATCATTTATGAATTTGTTGTTCAAGTTTGAACTATTGTCAGTAATGATTTCTTCCGGAACTCCATACCTAGCAATGATGTACCGCCTGATGAATTTTGTTACATTCTTAGCGGTAATATTCATATATGAATTTGCTTCAATCCACTTGGTGAAATAGTCAATTGCCACCAAGATAAAGCGATGTCCATTTGAGGCCTTTGGATCAATTCCCCACAATGAAAATGGCCATGGTTCTGACATTTGATACAGCTCATTCGGCGATGCATTGATTCTGTCTCCATAAACTTGATATTGGCAACAACATCTCACATTTTGAATGCAATCTACTTCCATTGTCATCCAGTAATATCTCAATCGCATGATTTTGCGGGCTAAGAGATGGTCATTCATATGCAGACCACATTCGCCCTCATGGATTTCTTCTATGATTTGTTCAGCTTCTTTGCTATCAATGCATCTTAACAGGATCAAATCGAACGATTTCTTGTAAAGAACCTATCCGTTGAGAAAGAATTTGTTGGCTATCTTTCTGATAAACTTCCTGTCGCCTGACTGGCTTCCTTCAGGAAATTCTCCTTCTTGTAAGTACTTCTTGATATCATGAAACCATGGTTCATTGTCAAATTCTACTTGAACTACCATGCAATGTGCTAGTTGTTTGAGAATATTGATTCTCAATGGCTTTATGTCCATTCCATCCTCAGCTTGGAGTAGGGATGATAAGGTTGCAAGACCATCTACGAAATGATTATGAGCTCTTAAAAGATAATCAAATGTTATTTCTTCCGAATTCCTCAATCATTCCTTCTAAGTATTTGTGACAAGGAATTAGCTTGGTATCATGAGTTTGCCATTCTCCAGTTGTCTGGAATATAATGAGCATAGAATCTCCATATACTTGCAGCCTTTTCACCCTCATTGAAAGGGCTAAATGTAAGCCAAGAATGCACGCCTCATACTTAACGATGTTATTGGTGCATGGAAATACCAACTTTGCAGATACTGAATAGTGTTGCCCTTCTCGGGAAATCATTACCGCCCCAGTACTTGATCCAGATAGGTTGGTTGCGCCATCAAAATACATGGTCCATTTGTCATCAACCAATGTCAATATGTGGTTGTTAATTTGTTCTTCTGAATTAGTGATATTCTGCGAATTCTCTGCTATCATGTCTACTATCGCTCGCCTCTTGAGTGACTTTTAAGATGAACTCCTGATGTAAAACTCGGATAACAAGACTTACCATTTGGCTAATTTCTTGATGAAGGAGGATTTCTCAAGGAGATGCTTGATCGGATCGTTCTCGGTCACTAGTAGAATTTGATGATGAAGGGTGTACTGCCTTAGTTTGTGTAATACCCAAATTAATGCGACGCATGTCTTCTCAACTGCTAGATAATTCACTTCTAATATTGTGAATTTCTTACTCAAATAATAAACGGCTTGTTTTTTACCATCATTTGGTCTTCTTTGTATCAACACTACTCCTAATGATTCATGGTGAATTGTCAAATATAGGATCAGCGGGACTCTAGGAATTGGTGGTACCAATACTGGCGGACATACCAGATATTTTTTTATTTTGTCAAAGGCTTATTGACATTTTTTTTCCCACTTTACCTTGGCATTTTTCTTCAACAATTTAAAAAATGGTTTTGCAGTCTCAGAAAGCTGGTAGATGAAGTGGGCAATGTAATTTAATCGCCCCAACAAGCTTCTCACTTCCTTTACCATACAAGGAGTCTTCAAGTCATGTATTGCCTTAATCTTGGAAAGATCAATTTCGATTCTCCTGTTGTTGACCACAAATCCTAGCAGTTTGCCTGATTTTGCCCTAAATACACACTTATTGGGGTTTATTCCCAACTTGTACTTTATGAGTCTTTTGAATAATTTGCAAAGCACCTCAACATGGTCTTCTCCTTGTTTGGATTTTGCAATCATATCATCCATATGTACCTCAATTTCTCTGTGCATCATATCATGGAACAGAGTTACCATCACCCTTTGAATGTTTCGAACCCAGCAGTGCTATCCACTAATACATCAATATGTGGAAGCGGAAAATCATCCTTTGGGCTTGCTTTATTTAGGTCGCGATAATCAACACATACTCGCACCCAACCATCTTTCTTCATTATGGGTACTATATTGGCAACCCATTCTGAATATGGCACTACTTCGATGAAACCGACCTTGAGTAATTTCATCACTTCTTCTTCTATTTTCTTTGTTAATTCTGGCTTTGTTCGCCTTAATTTTTGTTTCTTTGGTGGAATACTTGGATCAATTGGCAAAGCATGTTCAACTATATTTGGATCAAGACCTGGCATGTCAGCATAGGACCATGCGAGTATATCTTGATATTCTTTGAGTAAATCCGTTATTCTTTCTGATTCTGTTGAGGGAAAACTTTCTCTAATCTTGATTTCTTTGGGATTCTCCTTATCACCCAGATTAATAGTAACTATTTTCTCTAATGTGAGTGGCTTTGATTCTTCATGACGGATCCATTCTTTTTTGATCCACTCTGCATCTTCATTATCCTCCTCAATATCATAAGTGATCTCCTTGGAGAGATTTGGATCACCTATGAAGCTATTATGGGTGTGTGAATGCTCATGCCTGACATACAATAAACATGATTAGTAATTTCATGAAATGAACTGATGCATGAGACTTAATGAAAAACCATTTTGAAATCTTGTTTTGAAAAGATCAAGAGAATAGAGTTAATCCTCATATCCTTGGATATCCTTGCTTTTAAAACCGTTTTTACAATGAGGAGTCATACGGAAACCCAAAGCCTCAAGCCTCACATGTGAGAGCAATATTCATCATTGGTTTGATTTTGTTTCCATATGTCCTTAACAAAACATTGAACACTTTTATTGACTTTGAAAAATGCAATTATATCTATATTGAAAGAAACGTAAATTGCAACTGAATTGAAACAACATCAACATGAAACAAACAAATTGTAAAAGCAACAATGAGGAAAGGATTCAAAAGAATCTTCCTACTCCAGTGCGTAGGTGTCTTCATCTTCGGCTATAATGACATTGATAATATCTTCCTCGAATAAACCCAGCGTGTCAGACTCAGTCTTTGCACATAAATTTTCTTCTGAGAGTAATTTGGGAGGCCCAAGAAAGTTTTCCCTGGTATGAATCTGATGACTGGGCAACTCTTTAGCCTTACCCTTTCATGTTGACGGATTAATGGTTCGATCACCTTGGCTTCCATGGCCTTTATGATTCTCTTGATTTTGCCCTCGGCCTCTATGGTGATTATTAATGGCTTCATATCCCACTCCATACTTCTTCTTGGTACCAAATGGGATAATAGGTTCTTTAATCCCTTGAGCCTTTGTTCCAATCCCACCTTCACGATTAAACCATATTGGCATAACACTCTTCCAGTCATAAGAGACAATATTGAAAATTCTAGAGTCTTCATGACACTACCAGCAAGAATTTGTATCATGAAAATCATCTCGAAGGAATGATAACTGGGCTCCTTTTTTATCTCTAGTTCGACATAAGGTATGGCACTTTCCTTGTAAGTGGCAAAGTCTGTCTCTCCATGTACAGTAATCATTTTACCGTTAATAACAAATCGAACCTTTTGATAAAGACTAGAAGGAATAGCACCGGCCTATGAATCTAAGGCCTCCCTGGCAGTAGGTTGAAGGTTCTTGGAATGTCTACCACTTGGAAATCAATCAGAAAAGGTACAGGGCCTATGTTTACTTCCAGCTCGATGTCACCGATAACATCCTTTTTCATTCCGTCGAAAGAACGTATGGTTACCTTTGAAGGTTTGATAAGTTCTTCACTAATGCCAAAGCAGTGCAGCGTGCTTAAAGGACACAAGTTAAGTGCGGAACCATTATCGATGAGCACCCATGATACTTCCTTGCCCAGGCATTTGACGGCAACGTACAGGGCTTTATTGTGGGATTGTCCATCAATTGGGAAATCTTCATTGGAGAAGGCAATATAATCTTTTAGAAGAATAGTACCAACAAAGTCCTCCAGTTGTACCTCATTAATAGTTTCAGGGACATGCATCTCATTAAGAAGCTTCATAAGTACCATTTTGTGGCTTTTTGAAGTCTTGAAAAGATCCAGTAAGGAAATCTGTGCCTGGATCTTCCTCAATTGCTCGATCACTTTATATTCACTTGTCCTAATGACTGATAGTAACTGCTTGGCATCCTCCTCAGTCATTCCCTTCTTTTCGTGCTCACCTTCTTTTGGAATATAACATCTTCCCAATCTGGTTATTACGTCAACTTCTTTAGGTGCATAATCCCATGGCACACATTTGGTGTCAAATTTCTCCTTTGGAGGCAAAGTGATAATCATAGACTACACCTCCTTGTCTTTGATTTTTAGTTGACCAATTGAGAGCTCAATGGTAATTGGTTCAACATGATACTTTTCTTCTTCAAGTTTATCCACTTCATCAAGATTGATCAATAGTGGTGTAATTATGGACACCATGCTTTTGTTGGCTTCAATAGTATCCATTCCACCCCACCGTCGGGCACGATATTTTCTTCTTTGGATACCCATGAGGGTGGTGTATATTTGACACGGTAATTATACCAGCCACTATCTTGTCCCAGATAATCCACAATTTTGCCTTATTTTCGTGCTTTGTGAATAAATCTTCTGTCTCCTCGACAGATCTTTTCCTTTATCTTCTCGTCTTGATCTTCTTTCTCCTCAAGACTTAATTTGTTGACTAGGACTTCATCCATATCTCCCCATCCATCAAGCACAATGGTTTCATTTTTGAAAACCCAGGGTGGAGGTGTGTATTTTACACAAAAATTGTATCTTTCATTGTCTTGACTAAGGAAATCTACAGTGTCACCTTGCTCAAATGAAGTTTGGGTAAATCGCCTTTCACCCTGCCGAATTCTTTCTTTTTGTTCTTTAAATTGATCCTTCCTCATCACAAGATGGAGTCTCATTTTGCTTGATGAGCTCATCATCCATACCACCCCATCCATCGGGCACAATTACTTTACTTTTAAAAGCCCACAGTGGTGGAGTATATTTTACTTGAAAGTTGTATTTGCCCAGAATCTTCTCCCAAGTTGTCTATGATTTCTCCTTTCAAGAGTGCTTCACGGCGAAAGCGAGCATCTCCCTGACAGGCTAACTTTAATTTGGCCTCATATTCATCCTCTATAAGGATCATATTTACTACATTATGCTCGGGAAGAGGGTTTTGATGTACATTTGGCTCTGGCTCTTGAAAGCTCAGTATCTTCTTGTCTATGAGTTGCTGGACTTTGTATTTCAAAATCGTATAGTTGTCTATATCGTGTCCTCTTTCTCCCATATAGTATCTGCAAGTCTTCGACTTATCGTACTAGGGGAACCTTGTAGGATTATCTCTTAGCACTTCTTTAGCCACCAAATGCCTTTCTAATAGCATTAGTAGTAATTTCGATAAGGGCCGTGGCAACGGGGGTGAATTACCTTACGGGTCTTTTCTTTAGCTCAAATGGTTTTGGATTTTTCCAAGGAACATTGGACTGCTTTTGGAATGGAGCTTGATTAACATTAGGGCTATATACCATAGCCACATCACGTATAAGCTCCTTCTCCTTTCTTCAGGGATATAGTCTCCATACTGTTGCTTCTTGAGACTTCTTCTCCTTCAATGA
This sequence comes from Syzygium grande, assembly GCA_024733475.1. Lineage (NCBI taxonomy): Eukaryota > Viridiplantae > Streptophyta > Magnoliopsida > Myrtales > Myrtaceae > Syzygium > Syzygium grande. The sequence goes on from JAMXDD010000010.1 coordinate 19,557,428, forward strand.
CCATTCAATCCTTTCACCAACCTTTACCAGCATGGTAAATGTTTGGCAACATGATATATGCAACTTATCGTAATACTCAGTCAGTAATGACTTCTCAGAAGAGTTCAATAAGCTCGTCCTCACTTATAGCCAGTTTGACTTGTGAGGCTACAGCTTTTCATTTTTGAGCGTAGGCTCTGAATCCTTCATTTCTTTATTTCTCGATTCTGACTAGATCTTCCCGAGTTGGAAGTACTTCAACATTGAATTTGTATTGGCGAAGGAACTCTCTTGCCAAATGGTCCCATTCGGTAAAATTCTCTATATCAAGAGTGGTATACCATGCCAAAGCTGCTCCCTTCAAGCTATCTTGAAATGTACTGATAAGGAGTGGCATATTGTCTGAATATCTCACCATTTTGTGAAGATAATATTTCAAATGGCTTTTAAGACAGCCGGTTCCATCGTACTTGCTCACGAACTCTGGTTCCTTGTAGTTTTCTAGCACAACCACCTTCGCTTATGGTGAGAATTTGTCGAATCTCTGAAGTTCATGACCTTGGCTTGCTAAGCATTCTTCAATTTTGGCCAATTGTTTGGCCTCCTCTTCATCCTTGGATGTCTTTATAACTTGAACGTCTTCTTCTAGATTCACTATTTCCGGTGCAAATTTTGGAGGATTCTCCTGAATTGGTTCTTTACTTCTTATGTTCTCTTCAACAGGTACCTCAGCGGCATTTGCAGTTCCTGGATTTGCGACTGTAGGATAAGATCCCTTTGCAACTATAATGAAGGTCTTCATTTCTGCCATCATGGCAGCCATTTGTGTCAAGTGATTTTCTACTTCAGCTAGCAGAGTGCGAGTCTCTTCCTCAGCCATTTTTATTTGCAAACGAGTTCGAGGTCTTCTACCTTCCGTTGCTAAACAACCTGATTTCATGAAAAATCATCGAGATATTAGAATTGATGAAACGAATAATGAAGACCTATATTATTTCAATTGTATATTTTCTTGTGATCAACAAGGATAAGAACTTTTACACAAGCCTTAGCCTTGTATAAAACTTCTCATCAATGTGTTTCTCAAGGAATCATACAATTCAAATAATTGTAATCCATGGTGATTGTTCCTTTTATGCGAAATGGGCTTTAAAACTTCATCAAACAATCATTCATCAAGTAATTATTCATATTACAACACTTTACATCGAAATGGGGAAACACTAGCTTAAACAAGTCTAGGTCTCTTGCTAGCTAAGGTAGCTTCAGCCTCTTTATATTCCTTAACTCATGTTTCCCATTCTTCCACATCAATTGTAACCTCCTTGAGAATGTATGGCTCAACACTTGGCGTACTCGGCACAATATACTCCGGAATGTATGGCTCATCAAGATGAGTAATAATACTCAAAGGTACATATGATTCGCCATCAATCGGTCTTTTAGCTTTTAACCATTCTATGTACTCTTTTGATGCCAAGAAAAGCTTCATTTCTCCTTGTAAATCTTCAGGCCATTGCACTATTTGCTTGGTTGATTTCTTCAAGGAATGCATGATCTTTTGAACCTTTATTTACAACTTCTTATTTTCTTTCTCTGATTGGGATTTTTGTGGTATATCAAATGTGAACTCCTCGGGATGCCAACTAGGTGGAACTTGTTGAATCATTCCAAACTGTCGTACCACTCTTAATGGGCAATAAGCAGATCCACCATTCAATCCAAGCAATGGTACTAAATTGCCTTGTTGACAAGTAATTTAAGCTGTCATTATCTTTGGCCATTGAATTCTCTATTGGAATTGGTCGGGAGTCAATGCCCTAATGAAGTTTACCCACTCATGAAAAGAGTATTTTGGCAATTTGTCTTGGAGCTTCAAATACTTCTCAATAGGGTTGGTAGATGAGTTGATCTCTTTAATGGGCATATGACGTTCCCAAGGTTGGATATGGGAAATGAACCATATAGAAAGTAACCCGGCGGAGGCTTGAAGTATACCCTTTTAGTGACGTTGATATTTGTTCAAAAAAATGATGGTTTATGCTAAAAGAATGTTAAAGAAATCCCACTTTAGGCAAGCTTGCCTAGCAATCACCACAATAAGAGGATTCAATCCGGTCCTTGTTGTAGGGAATAAGACAAACCCCAAGAAAGCAAGGATAAAGACCCTTGGTGGAAGTATTCCCAATTTTCTTTGGTAATTTGGAGTAATTAGCTATCAAATAGGATAAAGGAAAATTCCCGATGTTCGATTTGATCAACTTTTCCACTTGATGAGTCTTTAAATTCAAAAATTCGGCTATGACACTCGTGGGTTTCAATTCCAATTGGGGGCTCAACGATTTTTTATTCGAAATCAACCCCAATGGTTGCTTTATACTCTTCCAATGTAGTTACCATCTCATGCTCGCTCAATAGGAATGTGGCGGTGGTAACTTCCCAAAAATGGGATAACGCTTGAATCAATCTCACTTGATACTCTAGATTGATGAGCTTGAATAAATATCCCAATCTTTCCCTCACGTAGGCTTTGTTGTCCTTAGTCATGTTCACCCACCATGCCAAAAGCTCTTTTCTTGGAACCGGGATGACTTGTATATCTAGTTTCTCCATTTCGATCTAGTCATGCAAAAAGTTCATTATTAGTAACCATGGATTAATTTTAAATGCTCCCATTTTAATTATATATCCTTTTATGAACAAAATGAAGGTAAAGCACATTTGCATTCTTATGAGATAACACAAATGCCACTTCTAATCTATTTATGCCTTAAAAGAGCATATACTTGAAAATGTGAATGAAACTAATGTTTAATGCAAATGCCTTTTGACATGCTCCATTTTGACCATAAAGCACTATCCTATGATTTATAACTTCGAATACATCGAAAATGGACCTTTGCAAATGGGATTGTACATGTCACATCTTGAGCATTCAATTCATTTGAATTATAGTGAAAATCATCATGGAACTATACATTCCATCTAAAAATGAAAAATGTGACCAAATGGAGCACGTCGCCCTATTCATTCATTCTAGTATGAAAAGGCATTTTGTCCAAACATTGATTGTCATTTGAGCATTTTTCAACAAAATTGTGTCAATTAACTTTGCATAATTGAAAAGACGAGAGAAATGGAACACACTTACTTACCAACGCCTTCTTTTTTTGGTTTTAGGTATACCAACCACAAAGACAAACATATGCAACAAGTGAGGTTTTGACACCTAAAAGGGTGAGGATATACTAAAGGCTCAAAGTCACCACCTTAATGGACAAGGGATTCCATTACAATAGGCGATTAGCCTAAAGTAATGGAATATTATTCCATCTTGGTGGTCAGTATTGTATTTAAACGATCCCATGAGCAATCGGCTCATAGTTTTACCTGAACACATACCTCCTAAGGGTGATCCTAAACGTAGCCGGGGTTGGGCCACGAGTAATGTGCTCGAGAAGTGTAGTGCTAAAGCAATTTAAAGGCAAGCACAACAATTTATAACCAAACAACACTTCTAAAAGTTGGTCAACATCACATTTAATCCCAACACCATCCTGCAAAACAAAGGTAAGCATAGACTACACCCCTTATACCTTCCACCTGCATCACCATTTAACACTTTATTAATGGGACGTACTTGGAATCCTTGCGAGCACAAACACATGCATATCATTCTATTTAGGCCTAAAGTCCACTTAGAAATTTAAGATTCCCCAGCTGAGTCACCAAGCCTGTCGCGCCATGTGCTCGCGTGCTTTTCTGATGGAAGTATTTTTCTATATGGGCCTCTCCCAGGCTATACTTCACGTGACAGCGAGGTTTATTTAATCTAAAATTAAACTTGGAGTCGCCACTAGTCATTTACGGTAGGTCGACTAGAAACCTAATTGTGGCACGGGAGAAGTACCGCAATCCTACAAACCAAAGATTCTAGATAATGGACTTGGTTACATTAATGATCCTAAATTGGGACCATTAATGCCCTTTCGGTACCTAAGAACAATATGGCATATCTAGCACATCACACGGATCCCTAAGTTCAATTCACTAATCTAATCATGGATAATCAATTAAACATCAAAAAATCAACTACACATCCAATGGCAAATCAATCACAGCAGCCCTAATTTGGTCACTAGAAATGAAAACCTACCCAAAACTCTAACAAAGCTTTAATAGCTTGATCATTTTATTTTTGGGATTTTTTTAAGGGGTTTTGGCCTTAAATTTAGAATTTTCCAAATTATTCCACTTGGGCATTTTGGAAAATTCAAATTTCACTTTTAAGGACAGGCCACAATGATTTCTAATCATCATGTGAATTTTCAAATTTTTTTGATTTTTGATTTTTTTAGTGCCATTTGGGCACTTCCAAAAATTCCAATTTCATTTTTATGCCTGGCCACGATGATTTTGAATCTTTCTGTGAATTTTTCAAATTTTTAAATTTTTTTTCGATTTTTTTTGGAAAAATTTTTTAACCGAGAAATGACTTTTTATGAATTTCTGGAAAAAATTTTTGTGGATTTTCCAATTTTTCAATTTTTATTGATTTTCAAGAATTTTTGAATTTTTTATTTGTACTTTTTGAATTTTTTTTGAAATTTTTATGAATTTTCTAAAAATTTTGTATTTTTCTAAATTTTTTGTAAGTGTTTGTAATTTTTATGAATTTTCTGCAAATTTTCGAATTTTCTAAAAAATCTAATTTTTTTTATGATTTTTGTAATTTTGATGATTTTTTTTTAGTTTTTAGTTTTTTTTATTCATTCATTTTTCTCGCCGAGTGGACGAATCGGACGGACCAATTAAGACTGATTTAGTTTAGACCGAACCGGCTGTCATCGAAGCTGGCGTTGATTGTTCTCTCCGGCAAGTACGGTGTCAAAACGGCACTGTTTTGGGCATCTTTCATTGAGGCATTTTCCCAAATACTTGGTGTGTGTGGATTATGAGTTAAGATTTGCAAGGTCGCTGGTATGAGCTCACCGTCGATGAGACTCCGGCGACCTTTTGGCCAGTTTGATTGTATCATTAGCAAGTCCACATATTCTACTTTCCAACTAGCCTAATCCGATCACTGTCGGACCTTTGTCAGCCAGCGAAAAATCGGTCGAAACAAACCTAATTTGCACTTTTCTTAATTTTTCATTTCTAGAACTTGAATTCCTGATCTACACCACCCTAGCCGTCTATCACGAACCTAATGACTAAAAAATCAACAATCAAGGTTTAAGGAAACCTACTTGAATGGCCTAAGGCCACTGTGACTCTCCGACAAGGCTGTCGGAGCTCCGTGAGAAGGTTTTAAAATATGGCCAACTCAGTTTACATCGTTTTTCTTCCACAAATGCAATCAGACAGATAAATCATGGTCAGAAACATGTTTTGAACATCAATATATTGAGATTTGTCAAAGCAATCACTCAAACATGCACATCGATGACAAAATCACATTCTGAAATTTTTTGATGAAGTTGATCAGGAAGACTTTTTACCTGATTCGTCCAACGCTCAAATGAAATTGTTGAACCGAACGGAACCTCGAGGATTATATCTTGACTCTCATTCTACGTCCTAGTGTACTCGATTTCGCCGAATCAGGTCCAGACACGCCGGCCGAGACTGATTTTCAGGTCTTCATGATCAGCTTTTCCAGCGAGGGGAGGTCACGTCCGACTCGTGATTCATTGCCGCCCCGCCGTCTAGGGCGGCGTCGATCACTCATGTGGGGACCTCTGACCCTCTCTCTCTCTAGATTTCTACACGTTTCGCTCCTTTTTTTCCCTTCTCTCTCTCAAGAAATTCGTCAAATAGGTTCTCTGCAACATTTTGTTTTTTTTTTGTTTTTTTTTTCCTTCCATTTTGTTTCTAATTCGTTTTGGTCGTTGAGTGATGCCAACTGGACATTTTCTAGCTGGAAAATTTGATTAAAAACATGTTTATTAAACGGAATTGGTCAACGAAGTCATGGGCTCAAGACTGTTTTTCTTCTGGGTTTCGCGCGGGTCATGGCCGGGTGAAGAAGACGAACTATGCGGGTCAGGTCAAGTTGACCCGCCCGACCAAGGCAGTTCCGGTTTTGATTAAAAATGCAAATTGGGCCTTAATTTGACTAAAATTTTCAAATTAAACCTCAGAATTGCATTCATCAGCATGTTCCAAACCTAAACATATAATTTTTCCCAATTTTTATTATAATTGTGCCCAAAATTTCCTCAATTTTATATTCGGGTTAATAGGATTTTGTTCAATTTGAGGTCTTAATGACCTGATTAGCTAAAATTGATGCCAAAATTGCATTACCCACCCATGATTAACCCTAAAAATGATAGTCTTATATTTCGGCAATTTTATTTTGGGCACAATTCCCAATTTAGGTTCAAAATTCTCAATTTTTAGTCAATTTTTGGGGATTTTTTATTTTTACACCAAATTGTGCAATTGGACTGACCATTGTGTAATTAAATATCTCAGGATCAATTGTTGTGAAGATACTACGAGCCAAAAATGTCTAGAAAAAATTTAATTTCATTTTTGGTTCAATTCAAGTTTAATTTTTCCCAATTTTGGGAAAAACATACACCCAATTTAAATTTTCTAAAATTGACAGTGTATTTATGAAATTGGATTTAAAATAAAATTATTGACTATTTTTGTGAAATTTTCTGATTCCATTTACTATTTTTTATGATTTTCTTGCTTATTTTGACTAAAAGAAATTCAAGAAAAGTATAGAAAAATGCTAAAAAAATTATTTTTTGTTTAAAAATAGGTTTCTAGGCTTGGCCAAGATCCCTGAACCTAATTTTGGAATTTTCAAAAATTTGACAAAAATGGGTTAAACATTAGGTGTCAACACTGCAATGATTTGGAATCATTCTGTGGGTTTTCAAAATTTTTACAATTATTTTAAGTGCCATTTGTACACTTCAAAAATTCAAATTTTTATCTTTTACAGCTGGCCGCAATGATTTTGGATCTTTCTGTGAATTTTCAAGTTTTTTGAATTTTTTTATTTTTTTGGTAAATTTTCTTTAAATCGAGAAATGATTTTTTTTATAATTTCTGGAAATTTTTGGGAATTTTCCCACTTTTTCAATTTTTTTATTATTTTTCAGATTTTTCAAATTTTTTATTTTTATTTTTGAAATTTTTATGAATTTTCATAAAATTTTTATATTTTTCTGAATTTTCTGTAATTTTTTGAATTTTTTTGAATTTTCTGATTTTTCCTAATTTCCAAAAAAATCTAATTTTTTGAGATTTTTGAGATTTTTAATTTTTTTAGAATTTTTCTAATTTTTTTAAATTTTTAAATTTTTATTTTTGAAATTTTCCCTTTGAGAGGAACGAACCGGACTAGTTTAGACCAGTTCGGTCTCAACCGAACTGGCCATCGCCGGTGCCGGTCGCCGATAACCCCCTCCGGTGAACCCAACGCCTAAAACGGCGTCGTTTAAAGTGTTTTTCATTTAGGCATTTTCACAAACGGTTGGTGGGCATTATTCCATGTTTTCAGTTTTCAAGACTGTCGGTTCGAGCTCACTGCCAATGACCTTCCAGTGGTGTTTCTGAGCTGATCTTTGGTTTTGTGCAAACCTCGTACCACTAGCTTTCAACCTAGCCTAGTCGGAACGCCGCCAAACCTCCACTGGCGAGCGAAAACCGAGCCTAAAAATCTAACCTAAACTGAAACTATCATTAGCTAAGATTAACATTTTCTGAACTTAAACCATCAATCTACATCGCCCTAGCCGTCTGATACGAGCCTAAAGAATAGAAAATCAACAAGCAAAGTCCAGAGAAACTGACTTGACCAGCCTAGGGCCACGGAATGCTCCGGCGAGAACCTTCGAGCTTCGGCGAGGTTTGACAAGAGTGAACGAGAGGGTTTTCATGTGGTTTTTATGGCCAAAATGAAATCGAGGAACATAAAACATGATCAGAAATGAGTTTTGAACATTCACAAATCCAAAATCGTAAAGAAAATCGCATGAACATCGAAACTTAGGTTTTGGAATTTTTGGAAAAATAAGGCAATGAGCGATCTTCACCTTACTTGTTTGATGATCAAATGCCTTTTCTGAGCTGATCCGCAGCTGTAGAGGTATTCTTTGACACTTCTTCTCTAATTTGGTGGTCTCGGAATCGCCAGGAAGCCTTCGTGCTGATCGAAGGAGCCTCGATTTCAGGCCTTGGCCAATTGGTTTTGCGCCAGACATCCGAGAAGGAGATCCTCCCGAAATGTCGATTTGCCGGCGCTGATGAATCGACTGTCGACAATCGTTCGACCTGGGGATCTCTACCTCTACTCTCTCTAGAACTTGCTTTGATTCGCACCCTTTCTCTCTCTACTCTCTTTCTGGAATTTTCTCGAACACCCTCTATTTCATGTTCTTCCGTTTTTTCTCTTTTTTGATCTTTGATTTCCCGCTTAAAAATTGTTGAAACCGACTTCCGATCAATTGGGATCGTTAACTGGTGCCAGTTGGCCAAGCCGATCAACACGTGCTAAATTGGCTGGAAATGTTTTACAAAGTTGCGGGTTTGAGTTAGTTTCTTTATGGGTTTCTCGTGGGTTAAGTGACCGGGTGAAGAAGATGAACTGCTCGGATCAGGTCGGGTTGACCCGCTCGACCTGGCAGTTCGGTTTTGCCTAAATTCGCGAATTAAGCCCAATTTCCATCGAATTTTCGAAATTCAACCTCAAAATGGAATTTCCCATCATATTCCGAACCCAAACATATAATTTTCCCCAATTTTTATTATAATTGTGCCCAAGATTTTTGTCATTTTTAAATTCGAGTTAATAGGGTTTTGTTCAAGTCGAAGTCCTAATGACCTGATTAGGCAAAATTGATGCCAAAATTGAATTACCCACCCCTGATTAGCCCTAGAAATGATAGTCTCACATTTCGACAATTTCATTTTGGGCACGATTCTCGATTTGGGTTCAAAATTCTTAATTTTCAATCAAATTTTGGAGATTTTTTATTTTTATGTCAAATTGTGCAATTGGACAGACCATTATGCAATTAAAGGTCCCATAATCAATTGTTGTGAAGACACTATGACTTAAAAATGTCTAGAAAAAATTTAATTTCATTTTTGTTTCAATTCGAGTTTAATTTTGCCCAGTTTTGGAAAAAACGTACACCCGATTGAAGTTTTCTAAAATTGACAATGTATTTATGAAATTGGATTTAAAAGAAGATTAGTGGCTATTTTTATGGAATTTTCTAATTCCATTTATTTTTTTTTATTTTCTTGCTTATTTTGACTAAAAGAAATTAAGAAAAATGCAGAAAAATGCTAAAAAAAACATTTTTTTTAGTTTAGAAATAGGTTTCCAAGCTTGGCCAAGATCCCTAGATCTAATTTTGAAATTTTTGAAAATATGACAAAAATGAGCTAAAAATTAGGTGTCAACAGCAATACGAATATTTCGCTCAAACATCCCATAGACATCCCATCACTAGACAAACGGGGACCATACCTCACATGACAGTAGGTTGTGATTTGTTTATCATTCTATTTAATCTAGATTTTCGATTTGGAGTCGCCACTAGTCGTTATTGATAGGTTGACTAGAAACCTAATCGGGGTACCTAAAACGAGGCGTTGAGATCCTAATAGGAGAAATATCATGATTCTGCAAACTAGAGATTCTGAATACGGGGACTTGGTTATGCTAATGATCCTGAGTCGAGATCCTTAATGCCCTTTCAATACCTAAAATGATATGATGTGTTTAACGTGTCACATGAGTTTTCGAGGTTTATGCACTAATTCTAACCATTCTAATAGTGGGAACTCAATCAATCAATATAAGCAGCACAATCAATTGTAATCAAACAAAACAATCCTAATTTGGGTCTCTAAAATGAAAAACAATTCAAAATACCAAAACCCTAGTAAAGCCCTAAAGGCTTATTTATTCAATGATGCGCGTAGTTTTAGGGTTTTGATTTTTTTTAGGGGTAAAAACCCCTAAACTAAGGATTTTCTAAAAATGCCATTTAGGCAACTCAAAAAAATTCTAATTTCAATTGCAAAGGTTGGCCACAATGCTTTTAGATCATTCTATGAATTTTTGAAGTTTTTTATTTTTTATTTTTCTGGAATTTCCAAAAATTTTGAGATTTTTTTTATGGATTTTGTGATTTTTTTTATTTTCTATTTTTATGGATTTTTTTGAAATTTTTATGATTTTTATTTTTTATAAAATTTTTGAATTTTCTATTTTTATCAATTTTCCTAATTTTTCGAATTTTTTAAAGATTTTTCTAAATTTTCTATTTTTTAGGATTTTCTAGAATTTTTTTCTGAATCTTTAAACATTTTCAAACTTTTCAAAAAATTTCGATTTTTTTTTGTATTTTGTATTTTTATTTTTATTTTACAAAATTTTCTCGCGCGGGGGTTGAACAGGACTGAATCGGTTCAGATCGGTCCGATCGAGTTGGATCGGCCGACACCCGCGCTGGCAAATGCCTCAATCGGCACAGCACCAAAATGGCACCGTTTCTAGCGTTGCTCTCTTCAACATTTTGTTGAACATTTGGTAGGCATGATTCTGGGTTTGTTGTTATCAAGGCTGCCCACTTTGAACTGAATTCTAACAACCTTCTGATGACTCTCCGGCATCAATTTTAGGTTTTACATCAACCTCTCATCACCCCCTAACCATCTAACCTCCTCGGTTAGTCGCCGAATCATCGTTGGCCCAGTGAAAACCAATCTTAAAGAACTTAACCAAGAACTGATCCAAACCAGCTTTTTTGGCCTTCTGATTATCACATGGTACGCCCTAGCCGTTTCTAACGTTTAAAACATCCATAAGAACATCAAGACAGATTGGAAATCACTAACTTGGGTGGCCGTTGGCCATAAAAAAAAATGCTCTGGCAAAGTTTGAGAAGCTTCGGCATGGGTTTCATGGTAGCTGACTCGATCAAATGCAATTTCAATCATTCAAAATGCAACAAACAATGAAAAATATGCTTAGAAACTCATCATATATATCAACAAGCTCAAAATTGCAATAAAATTGCATGAACAACAAGATTAAACCCAAACATGTTTTCTGGAATTTCATTCAAACCGTGACAAGGATTGAAGTTACCTGCTTCGGCGAAGGATCAAACGAGGTTTTCAAGGCAAATTGTAACGTCCTCAATTTCAGTCCCTAGGAATTGGCTATGATTTAAGTTTGGTGGTTTTCCAATCGGAGCCAATTTTTACTCTTGTTCTGAAAAACCTAATTTCGAGTCCCTAGTACCACCTCGTTTTGTTATTTTTGTGGAGACTTTGTGACCCGAATTTCTAAATACTTCTTAAAAGTAGCTCCAACATCTTGAAGTTTTATATACTTTAATTTCATAATTTTTGGATTTGATATGAGTAGTAAGATAGCCTAATTTCTGACCGTGTAAAACTACCCAGAATGGGTATTTCGATAATGCTCACACTTTCTCGATTTTCTACAAACTTTTCTGGGTCGATTTTGAACAAACTTCCTTATAAAAGTTGTTGAGAACTTTTTTTTCTATAACATATATAAATTTGGGATTTTTTGGAGTTGATTTGGATTCTGAAAAGAGCTTACTTTGAGAAGCAAGAATTTTGTTCTAGCAAATTGTTTTTAGTCTATCTTTGAGCTATTAAAAATTGTGTTTACAGAAAGATTCAGATTTTATGTTCTTCATAGAAAATGTTTATTAAGGTCCTTTGTATAACATATTCAAATTTGGGTATTTTCGGAGTTCATTTACTATGTTTTTAAGCCCAATTTCTAGAACAGTGCAAAAATTGCCGGTGTCAAATTTCCAAGATTCATCATTTTTTATATGAGAAAGTTGGAAGCTCGAATTGATGTCTTCTGGTGATATAATGTGCTCATTCTAAGCTTTCAAATGACATATGTTACACTTTTATTGGAGGTCATATGAAGGGGGAAATGAGGCTTTACATGTGGTGGTAGAAGCTAAAATGTGTTCTTCGGGAACGCTTCTATAATTCAGTTTTAAGGACCAAGACCATCATTCACGCCTTATAAGATGGCTCACGGCCAAAGAGAGAGAGAAAGAGAGACCATCATGATTATTTAGGCCTTGAATGAATAGGGCATAATGACCCTAAGGTAGAAACTTAAAGGCCAAGTTGAAAATGAATGGCCTCAAATTGGCTTGCACAAGAAGCTTAATTATGAAGCTTTGACTTTAGGGCTATTTCATTAATGTCATTTGGCTCTTCTCCATTAATATCATTAATAATCAAGATTTTCTAGATCATAGTCGTGATGGCACTTAACTTTAGGGCTATTTCATTAATGTCATTTGACTATGCTCCATTAATGTCATTAATAATCAAGATTTTCTAGATCATAATCATAATGGCACTTAACTTTAGGGCTATTTCATTATGTCATTTGTCTTTTCTTCATGATTAAACTTGGGGAACAAGTTGGTTTGCCTATAAATAGGCTTGGTTGCCCCTTAGTTACACACATCACACATTCTTCCTCTCATCTCTCACTCTCACACCATCACGCCAATCATCTCTCTCTCTCGCCATTTGCCGCCACCGATTGCCGTTGACGTTTTCTTGTGATTATAGATGATTATAGGTGAGCGAATTCCCTAACACTTAAATAGGGTGGTGTATTATGTGGTTGAAACGCGGCATGTAAGTGGATTCCCTAATCTCAGGATAGGAAGCTATAATGTGTCGTTGGCTTGAGTTCTCATCCAAACCTTTGTTGAGACTTGCGTATTGTTGTTTATATTGCACGCATCACTTGTTACTATACTTGATGTTCTCATCCATACTTGTTGAGTTATAAGAGGATATGCCATGGTGTTACAAGTTTGGCTCGAGTAGTGACCGTGTATGTGATGCTCGATGTTTGCATGAGTGTTTATTGTTCGCTTTATAATAGTAAGTCAAGGCACGTACGAGTCACGAAACGGGGTGTCGTATGGTCTCTATAATGCGCTGACGGGGTCATTAACGTGACGTCCCGTTTATTATTATCTTTTATTACACATAAGCGGAAGTATAACTCGGGACAATCACAATCAATACATAGCGAAAATAAGACAAGCAGCATCATGAGCAAACCTTATATTTACAATACATAAAAACATGTTTTACAAGCCAACTTAGTCAATTTTAGCCATTTACACAACAATAACAAGTGGCTTAGGTGTCATAAGCCCACTACTTCGGATTCACAGCTCCCAGCTTCCCCCAAACTCCAACATAGCTCAAACTCCCCTTGCCGTTGTCGTCCGTTCGACCATCCTATGGACCTGAGGGTGGGAAATGGAGTCGGGGGAGACTTAGCAAGTGAAAATACTAATATCAAGCAAGGATATATCAATCGTTGCTAACATAAGTCGGCTCTTACCGCACCCGCATCGATGGCAGATCAATAGCAAAGTTCAAACAAGAGAACATCACGCATGGCCACATCGTGCACACTTTACAAACCAAGACTCGGTTCTATCTCAAAACAACATCAAACATGAAACATGATCAAATCGAGAAATGAACCAACTATGACCAACCAAATGACTGAGAAACAGTCCAAGCAACCACGTCACAACGCATCTCAACATCCTTTCCCGATATTAAGGAATTCACTTACTAATGATATCAAGCAAAAACTAGAGAAAATAAGTCATGTGAAGGACACACGAGTCTCGCGATTCTCGAACGATTCTTGGTGTGAGGTTCGAACACGAACACTCGGGCCTCGGATGTTGCTTCCTCACTTAATCAAACAACAAAAGAGACACGGGCTAGTCGGTGAACTTTTTCTTTCTTTCTTTTTCTCTCTTTTCAGTCATGAATGCGAATCAGAAATAAGAAAGAAGGTTGGTCAGACCTATTTGGGCGTGAACTAGGAGAGAGAGAGACGTGAGAGAGAGGGAAGAGAGGCGTGAGAGGGGAGAGAGAGTGGCGTGAGAGGGCTTGAGGGTGGCCAAGCCTATTTATAGGCAAGCCAAACTTGCTCACCAAGTTGCTCTCCAACTTGCTCAAGAAAATACATGGTCATCATTATCAAATCTTCTTAAAATCTTAGCATTAATGAATATAAGCCAAAAGTCATGATGAAATGCCATTAATAAAAGATTCTGAAAATCTTGGCATTAATGAAGAAGAGCCAAAATATCATGATGCAATCCTTCCAAAGTCAAATGTCATGATTGTAAAAATTCTGAAAATCTTGACATTAATGAAATGATCTTGAAAATCTTTGCATTAATAAATGAAAGCTAAAATATCATCATGAAATGTCATCAATAACTTGATCTTGGAAATCTTTGAATTAATGGACATTGGACAAAATAACATGATGAAATATCCCTAAAGTTTTATGGCCATTAATGCATGTCATGATGGAGGGGACCTCTAAAGTCCAACTAATTAATGCCAGTCATGATGAAGGGGGCCTCAAAGTCTTCGATCATTAATGCATGTCATCATGGAGGGGCTCTAAAGTCTTGATTCATTATGTAAGATATCATGAAGGGCCACCAAAATCCAAGCAATTAATACAAGCCATTATGAGGGTGGCCTCCAAAGTCAAGAACAATAATGGCCAATTAATAGAGCTTGGAGGATAAGTTTTGACTCGGTCAAGGCCCTATCCTCTAGATTCCTCTATAAATTTTCCGAACCGTGGACTCCCTAGAACCTTCTGGATTCACTAAATTCTCACGCAAATGACTCGAGCCAATTGAGTCACACGAAATAGATCATTTGGCACAAAAACCACAACCCACATCATAAACATCTAACTTATTCTCCGAGGGTTTTCCCAAAATATAACATGCTCGTTAATTCCATTCAACCTGAGATTCGATGTGGGAAAACCTCCAAATATGCCTCAAATATCACCAAAAGACATAGAGTTGGGATTCAAACGTTCTCATATAGAAATTACTGAATCTTTGAAATCTGATAAAATCGAATAGCTTTGCACTGTTCACGAAATTGGACTTGAAAATATAGTAAATGGACTCCAAAAATTCTCAAATTCGGATATGTCATAAAGAAGGCTTTAGCAAACATTTCTCGTAAAGAACACAAAATCGAAATCTCTATGTACACACCATTTTTAGTAGCACAAATACATACTAAAAACAGTTCACTGGAACAGAATTCTTGTTTCTCAAAGTAAGCTCTGTCCAGAATCCAAATTATCTCAGAAAATTTTCAAATTTATACACGTTATAGAAAAGGAAGTTCTCAACAACTTTTGTGAAGGAAACTTTTCCAAAATCGGCCCAGAAAAGCTTGTGGAAAATAAAGACGGTGTGAACATCACCGAAAATATCCATTCTGGGCAGTTTTACATGGTTTGAAAATGAGGCCATTGTACCACCATATCAAGTCCAAAAATTCTAAAATTAAAGTATGTAAAACTTCATGATATTTGGAACAACTTTCAAGAAGAAAGTATTTGGAAATTCGGACCACAAAAGTCTCCCCAAAACGAAGGGGTACAAAGGATCCAAAACTAGGTTTTCCAAAACAAGAGAAAACAATTTAGTTCTGATTGGAAAAGCACCAAACTTAAACCAATAGCCATTTCCCAATGACTAAAATTGAGGATACTATAATTTACCTGCGGCTTCCCAGGCCCAAAAATCGGGATGTGACAATCTCATACTCATGTTGTGGCGTCACAGGACGAGTTCAGATTAGTACGGGTTTACATTGAGATGTGCAGATCCTGGCCAAGTTCGGCTTCAAGCCGGCGCTCGACATGGCGGATCGAACCACGTGCCCTCAACCATGACTTGCATGTTAGACGAATGTTCTAGAGATCATGATTACACAACCACAACACGCCTTTGGGCTTTGATTGCATGGACTAATGAAATCAAGATAATAAATCGGCTTGTGTGACCCATGATGTGTAATCACTAACCTAAGTGATTTGGCCAATGAATTACTAAGTTAAACCTAGCTCGAGCTCTCTCAAGCCCATATCAATTCGCGACTTAGATTTAAGTTATTAACATGCAAATCAATTTCATCTAGAAGTCACCACTAATCAGTTTTTGGTGGGTCGATTAGACACCCAAGTAAAGCATGGGAGAAATGCTTTACTTCTACGAATCGGAGATTCAATGGGTACGGGGACTTAATTACACTAATTGACCAACTAGTGTCTTTTCGGTACCTAACCTTATTCAATTACCGCCTAATGTGTTCACACTAATTGGGAGTCTCAAAATTCGATTCCTAATCAAACTAGGGTAAGCAATAATCAACTTAAGAACCTAACATGCCCAATCAACTACGTGCGAGGTTAAATTAAACACGCAATTCAAAGTGTGTGAACCAAGTAACGTGCAATCAAACATGACACTAATCACACAATAGGGCAAGAAAAGCCAATTTCAAAATCCAAATAAATTTTTGATATTTCGAGATTTTTTTAAATTTTTTGGTATATTAAAATAATAATATAATATTAAAATAACATAAAAACCCATTTAAAAAAAAAAAAAAGAAAAACCAAAAGGATCCAATTCAGCCCAAATTCGAAATAGCCCAAAACCTAAAAGGCACTCTAAAGCCCATACATTAAATAAAAACCTGGGCTCACTTATTGAGTCATTGCCCGACCCGGCGGTCAATTTAAAATCTTTTTAAGGAAGGGCCCAGCCCAAATTAAAAAAAAAAGAAATGAAGGCCAAAACCCAACTTACCCAATTCTTGTCCGTCGGGAAAAAACACAAAAAAAATAGCCCCGAAAAACCTAAAACAGGCACTCTAAAGCAAAAGGAAGAAAAACACATGGATCTAAATACTTGGCTATGACTCAAATGCGTCCAAAATTCAAACATACAATTGCATAGACAATTAGGATCAAGCATGTGGTATCACGAGCCATAACTCAGGCAAACTAGACAGTCGCAAGCTTTGGCCAGTGAGCCCAAAAATAGAGTATGCAAACCAGAATAGGAGAGGGAGAGGTGGCGGTTTGCAGCGCTCCCTATCGGCTTGACAATGAGCGTTGGTGAGCGTAATAGATCGGACACCATTCGGTTGCCTTGCACTCCTCCGAGCTAGAATCCTCGTGAAATCGACCTCAAATTAAACCAAACCAAAGCAGAACCTGGCAAGTGCTCAAAACTGGGATCTACCACGTGAAATGAGGTGCACCGGAGCTTCACTGGCCATGGCTGAGGCGTAGCGGTTGTCAACAAGAGACCATTCGACCTCAGATCTCACTCTTCAATGCTCTCGGCCTCACTCTCTCTCTGGATCTCTCTCTGTTCTCCCCTTTCTCCTGCCAATCTCTCTCGATCCTCTTCAATTTAAGGCGGCCCAGCAAGCAAGTGCGCATGGCCCCTGCCACCCACTAGTTTGCGGGGCGGCCCTAATCGACTCGGAGGAGGCATGCCTCGTGCCTCTGGCCTCCACGGGCTTCATTCTGGCCTCTGTTCATTTCTATTCCGTCTCCCCTGTATGCTCAGAAATGTTGAGCAAGATGGGGGAGAGAAGGTGAATAATGCAAGACTCGGGCCCAGGGGAAAGGGTAGGCTCGCGCGAGAAAAGAATAAAAAGAAAAATAAGAATGGGCAACAAAAAGATAAAAAGAAAAGAAGAAGAATGGGCCGACTGACCTAGTCTGAAAACCCCTTTTTTTTCCTTTTTTCTTTTTTTTTTTTGATATGCTCTAATAGACCCTATTAATGTAAATGCACCTAATGTCTATATGCCATGTAATTTTGATGAAAATATTTTGGTTTAGGAGTTAAAAATTAAACCTTAATTTTTAATGTGATAAAATCTTAAATGATTAGATAAAATTTAGGTATCAACAGCTGCCCCTCTTTGAAGGGGAGCTCTAAGAGGTTCCTTTCAAAGATAAGAGACTTAAATTTTGTTCATGGAGGACATGGAAAGATGCATGCTATATGATTTGACTTGGAATTTTTTTTTTTATATCTGCCATACTGTATAAGAATGGGCTTTTGGCTAGATAAAGTCTCACAATGTAAAGAAATAATCGTCAAAATTCAAACATACAATTGCATAGACAATTAGGATCAAGCATGTGGTATCACGAGCCATAACTCAGGCAAACTAGACAGTCGCAAGCTTTGGCCAGTGAGCCCAAAAATAGAGTATGCAAACCAGAATAGGAGAGGGAGAGGTGGCGGTTTGCAACGCTCCCTATCCGGCTCGACAATGACGAACGTTGGTGAACGTAATAGATCGGACACCATTCGGTTGCCTTGCACTCCTCCGAGCTAGAATCCTCGTGAAATCGACCTCAAATTAAACCAAACCAAAGCAGAACCTGGCAAGTGCTCAAAACTGGGATCTACCACGTGAAATGAGGTGCCGGGAGCTCTTGGCCATGGCTGAGGCGTAGCGGTTGTCAACAAGAGACCATTCGACCTCAGATCTCACTCTTCAATGCTCTCGGCCTCACTCTCTCTCTGGATCTCTCTCTGTTCTCCCTTTCTCCCTGCCAATCTCTCTCGATCCTCTTCAATTTAAGGCCGGCCAGCAAGCAAGTGCGCATGGCCCCTGCCACCACTAGTTTGCCGGGGCCAGCCTAATCCTGACTCGAGGATCGCACCGGCATGCCTCGTGCCTCTGTGGCTTCTGCTTCATTCTGGCCTCTGTTCATTTCTATTCCGTCTCCCCTGTATGCTCAGAAATGTTGAGCAAGCTGGGGGAGAGAAGGTGAATAATGCAAGACTCGGGCCCAGGGGAAAGGGTAGGCTCGCGCGAGAAAAGAATAAAAAGAAAAATAAGAATGGGCAACAAAAAGATAAAAAGAAAAGAAGAAGAATGGGCCGACTGACCTAGTCTGAAAACCCCTTTTTTTTCCTTTTTTCTTTTTTTTTTTTGATATGCTCTAATAGACCCTATTAATGTAAATGCACCTAATGTCTATATGCCATGTAATTTTGATGAAAATATTTTGGTTTAGGAGTTAAAAATTAAACCTTAATTTTTAATGTGATAAAATCTTAAATGATTAGATAAAATTTAGGTATCAACAGCTGCCCCTCTTTGAAGGGGAGCTCGAAGAGGTTCCTTTCAAAGATAAGAGACTTAAATTTTGTTCATGGAGGACATGGAAAGATGCATGCTATATGATTTGACTTGGAATTTTTTTTTTTATATCTGCCATACTGTATAAGAATGGGCTTTTGGCTAGATAAAGTCTCACAATGTAAAGAAATAAACTCTAGGCTATGACAGCTTGCCAGATTGATAAGGCACTCTAGGCTGTGAAAGCTCGTCGTGCAAGGAAAAAGGCTCTGGGCTGCGAAGACTCGCCAAGTCAAAGGGGTGCTCCAGGCTGCAAAAGGTTACTGTGCAAGGAAAAAGGCTCTGGGATGTAAAAGCTCGCTAGGTCAAAGGGGTGCTCTAGGCTGCAAAAGCTTACTGTGCAAAGAAAAAGGCTCTAGGCTGCGAAAGCTCGCATGGTCAAAGGGTCCGGGCTGCAAAAGCTTACCGTATAAGGAAAAAGGTGTTGAGTTACGAAAGCTCGCTAGGTCGAAGGGGTGCTCTAGGTCAAGAGCTACTGCAAGGAACAAGACTCTAGTCGTGGAAAGCTCTGTGCGTCAGGGGTGCTCCGGGCTATGAAAGCTCATCGGGCAAGAAAGAAAAGACTCTGGGCCTACAAAAGCTTGCCAGGTCAATGGGGTACTCCAAGCTGTAAAAGCTCACTAAGCAAGGAACATGACTCTGGATTGTGAAAGCTCGCCAGGTCGAAAAGGTGCTCCGGGCCGCGAAAGCTCACCATGAAAGGAACAAGACTCTGGGCTGCGAAAGCTTGATAGGTCAAAGGGGTGCTCCGGGCTACGAAAGTTCACTAGGTTGAAAGGGTATTCCAGATTGCAAAAGCTCACCGTGCAAGAAAAATGGTTTTGGGCTGTGAAAGCTCGTCAGGTCAAAGGGGTGCTCCGGGCTGCAAAAGCTCACCGTACAAGGAAAAAGGTTGTGGGCTATGAAAGCTCGCCAGTCGAAGGGGTGCTCCAGGCTGCAAAAGCTCACCGTGTAAGGAACAAGACTTTGGACTGCGAAAGCTTGCCAGGTCGAAGAGGTGCTCCAGGCTGCGAAAGCTCACCGAACAAGAAAGAAAAGACTCTGGGCTTGCAAAAGCTTACCAGGTTGATGGGGTGCTCTGAGCTGCAAAAACTCACTGGGCAAGGAACAAGACTCTAGGCTGCGAAAGCTCGCCAGTCGAAGGGGTGCTCCGGGCTGCGAAGCTCACCGTGCAAAGATTAAGACTCTGGGCTACGAAAGCTCACCAGGTCGAAAGGGTGCTCCGGGCTGCGAAAGTTCACCAGGTTGAAGGGGTGCTCTAGGTTGCAAAAGCTCACTGTGCAGGAAAATGGTTCTAGGCTGCAAAAGTTCGCCAGGTCGAAGGGGTGCTCCGAGCTGCAAAAGCTCACCGTGCAAGAAAAAAGACTCTGTGCTATGAAAGCTTGCCAGGTCCAAGGGGTGCTCCGGGTTGCAAAAACTCACCGGGCAAGAAATAAGAAAAGACTTTACCGCGAAAAGCTTGCAGTCAAGGGGTGCCCGAAAGTTGCAAAGCTCAACGACAAGGAAAAAAAGGTCAGGCTATGAAAGCTCTGCCAGTCGAAGGGGTGCCCAGTCGCAAAAGCTCACCGCAAGGAACAAGACTGGCTACGAAAGCTCGCCAGTCGGGCGGGTGCCCAGTCGCTAAAAAGCTCACCGAAAGCAAGAAAAAAAAGACTGGCTTGCAAAGCTATTGTGTTGACGGGGTGCTCCGAAACAGAAAACTCACCGGCAAGGAACAAGACTTAGGGTCGCGAAGCTCGCCAGTCGGGCGGGTGCTCCAGTTGCGAAAGCTCACTGTAAGGAATAAGACTGGCCGTGAAAGCTCACTGTGGTCGAAAAGGTGTCTGGCCATGAAAGTTCACAGTCGAAGGGTGCTCCGAGCTACAAAAGCTCATCGTGTAAGAAAAAAGACTCTGTGCTATGAAAGCTCGCCAGGTCTAAGGGGTGCTCCGGGTTGCAAAAGCTCACCGGGCAAGAAACAAGAAAAGACTTTGGGCCCAAAAAGCTTCACGGGTCGAAGGGGGTGCTCCGAGTTGCAAAAGCTCATCGGACAAGGAATAAGACTCTGTGCTGCAAAAGCTCGCTAGGTTAAAGGGGTGCTCCAAGCTACAAAAGCTCACCGTGCAAGGAATAAGACTCTGGGCTGTGAAAGCTCACCAGGTCGAAAGGGTGCTCCGGGCTGCGAAAGTTCGTCAGGTCGAAGGGGTGCTCCGAGCTACAAAAGCTCATCGTGTAAGAAAAAAGACTCTGTGCTATGAAAGCTCGCCAGGTCTAAGGGGTGCTCCGGGTTGCAAAAGCTCACCGGGCAAGAAACAAGAAAAGACTTTGGGCCTGCAAAAGCTTGCCGGGTCGAAGGGGGTGCTCCGAGTTGCAAAAGCTCATCGGATAAGGAATAAGACGCTGAGCTGCAAAAGCTCGCTAGGTTAAAGGGGTGCTCCAAGCTACAAAAGCTCACCGTGCAATTCTAAGACTGTAAATATATCAAGCAAAAAGATTCTAAAATGGCCATTGCACATATAACGGAATATGTTATAACAGGCACCTTGCTAAGGAAAGCATACCAGGTGAGATCATTATCATTCGAATGTCATAAAGGATACTATCAAAAGAAAATTATCACAGAGCAAGTGTTGATTATATGATCAATTCAAGCTAATTTCAATTGTCTAACAAGCATTCGGCATCATTCAATATCCCAGAATTGCCCTTAAGCTTGGGAAATGTCATTAATTATCAAATTCCCTTAGGAGACAAATATTTATTAGAAAAAATACCTTGATCCATGAAGAGGGCTCGTTAAATATGTCAAACGAGAGCTCCTTCGTCGAAAAGGGCTTCTCTCATACTCTCAAGAAAGTTGTTTGATCCCATCCATTGACGTGGGAAATAATATGATTTTTGATGTACCTTGCATTACCAATGTCGAAGGCTTCGAGAATCATTCGCATAAGTATACATTGACCAATTGGAGAGGTCTTTTAAGGACTGTAATGCAGGTTTGGTCATGGTTTTAATAATGGATTAGCACTATTGGCCAAGAAATAAAATAATTATGAATCAGCATCTTCGCCAGGTTTATAAGCCAAGAAACCTTAAGATGAGATAAAATAACCTTGCCCCCACTTCTTCAAACGGTAGCTTCTTTGGAAGTCCAAATTTCCGTTTGAACCGTCCCAATCAGAAGAAACTATGGAAAGAGTTATAACATTGGTTCGGGTAAAGGCTCGAAAGGCTCAAGTTTTTCAGAAAAGATTTAAGAGCTGATGATTATCGTAGCATCATTACCATATCATCTCGTCTTTTGAAAAGACACATGACTCCTTAACTCGTCTCGAGAGTCCATTGGCAAATCATTTCAACATAAGAGATTTGCTCTTTTTCTAATGGCTTTCGCTTTTACAATGATGTTTCTTTCATGCAATCGTTTTTCTTTTGACACATTTTTTTTACGGGCATTGACCTTGCTTTTACCAAGCACACTATTTTTTTATGCCTGCTAGCTTTCTTTTGCTCATTTAAACCTTTTAAGCTCTTATGACTTTTGAGATTTTTTTTTTTATGCGTTGTCGCACAAGCGCCAATTACTTTGGAAAATCATGTGCCTTGCTCTAGTATGGGGGAATAATCGCCACTCGGGCTTTTGAAATGAATGTTTAGGCTCAATTTGACTAAGCAAAGGGTATGAGCGTTTGGGTAGAGAAAGAAATGTTCTTCTTCATTTTGGGATGCTTTAAGCTTACCTAAGGACTCGATTGAAGTTACCACAAAAGATTAACGCAAGTAAAAGCGAAGAAGTCTTTCCCATCTTCTTTACCAAATGGTGTCAACCACAATCTTCAAATTTGCCCCATTGTAGAGTGGTTCTTGATAGGGGTATTTTGTAGAAATTCTTCATATGTGAAGGCTCGAATGGGCTTAACTATGATTACCTGTAGTGTGTAGGATGGATGAAAGAAATGCCTCTTTTCACTTTGATCCATGTACTATTTGCAAATGAATCTCTCGTCCTAAAACACGATTTTTTTTTTCTGTACTCAACTCACAAAGTGTTTATAGGATGTGTTTGGGAATAGTTCGCCTTTCTTCATTCTAAGTGCTTCTCGCTTGGCATGATTAATATATTTCCTCTTGTTTTGCCAAGATTACCTGAGTTGATTGATCTCCACAGGGAATTTTGATTCAAAATGAACGTTCCCCCAAGCATCAAGACAACTTTGGACAAGGATGATATTCAAAATTTTTGTGAAAAGTTTACTTTCACAATTTCCACTTTTATGATTGTTTTTCTCAAACCCGCCAAAAACCTTTTTTTTTTTTTTTTTTTTTTTTTTTGTTTTGTTTTGTTTTTGTTTTTGTTTGCAAAGAAAATTTTCCACTTGATTTTCTTTTGGCATTGAGAAAAAGGGTACTTATCTGCGGCCTAATGACTTGGCAACCCTACGAAAGACAAAAGAGTAAGGATTAAGGATCATTTAAGGAGTGCGAGATCAGAATGATACGTTATTACCCCTCTTTCGCGTTTGGCTTGCTGGATGCTTGCCAAGACTGTCTAGTCATTTGTGAATCCATTTGCAGATCATTTGGAACCTACAAAACAAACATGTATGCATGATGTGAATAATCTACGGTGGCTTGGATTGCATCGAAAATTGCTTTTGGGCCTTGGATTTCATTCAAGTAAAATATTTTTTCACCGAATCGGCATTTAGAGGTTTTAACAACTCTTGGCCATCCATTTCTATAAGAATTAAAGCACCCTCGGCTAGCACCTTTCCAATGACATACGGGCCCTCATAATTAGAGGCAAACTTCCCATTTAATTTGAGTGTGATGGATAGCACTTTCTTAAGCACGAGATCTCCAGCTTCAAAATGTCGAGGTTGGACTTTGTGATTAAAAGACTTTGTAACTCGCCTTTGTTACCATTGACCATGGTATAAAGCCTTTAGTATCTTCTCATCGATCATGTTCAATTGATCATATCTCTGTTGAGTCCATTCTTCTTCAAAGAGCTCAGCTTGTGAGAATATCCTTAATGAAGGAATTTCGACTTTCATGGGCAAAATCGCTTCCATACCATAAACTAGCGAGAAAGTTGTCGCTTCTGTTGAAGTGTGAATTGAAGTTTGGTATACCATCAATGTATAAGGCAACCGTTCATACCAATCTCAATAATTGTCGACAGTCTTTGATAGGATCTTCTTTATGTTATTATTAGTTGCCTCCACAGCTCCATTCATTTGTGGGCGGTAAGGCGAGGAATTCAGGTGACGAACATGAAATTCGTCGAGCAAGTCATCCATGACCTTGCTGTTTAGATTTGAGCTATTATCAGTAATGATCGCCTCTGAGACTCTATAACGAACAATAATGTCAAGGCGGATAAACTTGGCCACATTCTTTGCAGTGACATTGGCATATGAATTTGCCTCAATCCACGTAGTGAAATAATCAATAGCCACCAAGATGAAGCGATGTTCATTGGAGGCCTTAGGATTAATTTGCCCAATCATATCGATCCTCTACATTGAGAAGGGCCATGGCTCAGACATTTGATACAATTCGTTGGGCGATACGTTGACTTTATCTGCATAAATTTAGCACCGATGACAATAACGAATACGCCGGATACAATCAGCCTCCATGGTCATCCAAAAATATCTCGGTCTCATGATTTTTCTAGCCAGAAAATGACCATTCATATGTGGACCTCATTTCCCCTCATGTATTTCTCTCATCAACTGATTAGCTTCTTTAGCATCAACGCATTTCAACAAAATTGAGTCGAACGACCTCTTATAAAGAGCATTGCCACTTATGAAGAACTTTGACGCTAGCTTCCTTACGTACTAATGATCTGCTAGTTCACTCTTACGAAGGTATTCACCCTTTTAAAGGTAGTTCATAATACCACGGCTTCTCATCAAGTTTGTCTGTGATTGCCGAACAGTAAGCCGGACGTCTTAAGATTTCAATTTTTAGTGGCTCGATATCTAACCCTTCCATAACTTGTAGCATTGATGACAACATGGCAAGGGTATCGGCAAACTAATTCTGCAATCGGGGTAAATGCTCAAAAGAAATATCCTTAAATTCCTTTATTAACTCCTCAAGGAATTCGTGGTAAGGAATTAATTTGGAGTCACGAGTCTGCCATTGGCCCTCTGTCTAAAGAATGATGAGGGTGGAATCGCCATAGACTTGTAGCTTCCTAATTTTCATGTCGATGGCCAATTGCAATTCAAGTATGCAAGTCTTGTATTCTAAGATATTATTGGTACAAGAGAATACAAATTTAGCGGCCACAAGGTGGTGTTGACTCGTCGAGGAAATAATAACTACCCCAGTCTCAGAACCCGCTAGGTTAATAGCACCGTCAAAATACATAGTCTACTTATCACTTACTATTTCTAAAATGCGCTCCTCTATGAGATCTGACTGATCATGGCCTTCTGACCTTTCGAAGTTTTCTGCCGACATGTCAGTTATGGCTCTTCCCTTGATGGATTTCTACGCCATGCTATGGACATCGAATTCGGACACCAAAACCTACCATTTTGCTAACTTTCCAATCAACACATGTTTTTCCAGCAAGTATTTGATGGAATCATTCTCAGTTACAAGTAGAATCCGATGATGGAGTGCATATTGGTGTAGATGGTGCAATACCCACACCAAAGCCATACACATTTTCTCAACTCTGAGATAATTTGTTTTAGAGGGAGTAAACTTTTTACTAAGATAGTATATCGCACTTCTTTGTCATCACTTGGTCTCTTCTGAGCTAGCAAGGCTCCCAACGACTCATCATGAATAGTCAAATAGAGTATTAATGGCACTCTAGAAACAGATGGCACCACAATTGGTAGATAAGAAAGATATTGTTTTATTTCCTTAAAAGCCTTTTGACAGTTGGTATCCCACTTAACTTTGGCATTCTTCTTTAAGAGCTTGAAGAAAGGTTTAGCCATCTCAAACAATTGAGAAATGAACCTCGCCACAAAGTTCAATCTTCCTAGCAAATGGCTTTTACTTTTCACCGGTCAATTTCAATGCCTCGACTACTAACCATGAACTCCAATAGTTTCCCAGACTTTGCCCTAAACACACACTTGGCGGGATTAAGTCTCAATTTGAACTTTCAGAGTCGGTCAAACAATTTTTGTAATACCTCGATGTGATCCTCTCAATGTTTGGAATTGGCAATCATGTTGTCTACATAGACCTTCACTTCTTTATGCATCATATCATGGAACAGGGTGACCATTGCTCTTTGGTACGTTGCCCTTTGCGTTCTTCAAGCCAAAAGACAGTACTTTGTAACAAAAGGTCCTCCATAGGGTAATAAAGGAGGTCTTACTTTTATCTTCTTCTTTCGTCCGAATTTGATTGTAATCAGAGAATCCATCCACGAAAGAAAACAGCTCGAACCCTGTAGTACTGTCGACCAACACATCGATGTGAGGCAACGGGAAATCATCTTACGAACTTGCTCCATTCAAATTGCAGTAGTCAATACAAATCCTAACCCGACCATCTTTCTTCATAACAGGGACAACATTGGCAATCTAATCTGAATAGTGTGACACTTCTATGAAGCCCACTTTTAACAACTTCATGACTTCTTCTTCAATTTTCTTGGATAATTCGGGCTTTGTTTTTTTAAGCCTTTATTTCTTAAGTGGGATATTCAGATCAGTTGGGAGAGCATGCTCTACAATTTCCTTATCTAACCCCGGCATATCCATATACGACCATGCGAACACGTCCTGGTATTCCTTCGACAGCCTGACCATCTCTTTAGCCTTAATCTCAGAAAGGCCAGCTCTAATCTTGACTCCTCTAACATTCTCCGAATCATCCAGATTTATCGTAACTACGGGCTCTACAGTCAACGGTTTAGATTCTTCATGGCAAATCCAATCTCGTTCGATGCTTCTCTAATCACAATCATTTTTGTCATCATCAAACCCAGAGGAATTTTCATCAAACAAATCTAACTTATAAATGCACCTATCATGATCATGCGAAATGCTATGCTTGAGATGCCATGAAGAATGTTAGTAATTAGATTGGCAAACATTATTGCAATTGATGACATGCATCTATTTTGAAATCATTTTGAAAGAGTTTTCAACATAGAAAATGAGTAATCCGTCCTCATATCCTTAGACGTCCCTATTCACAAAGAATTTTGAAACTAGGAAGTGTGTGAAAGTCCAGGCCTTAAAGCATCATCATCAGACTGGTTTGGGTACTTACACACTTCCTTAATAAAACACGTTCATGATTCAATTAACAAGATAAGGCCGTTTACATGACTCGAGGTCTTGAACCAACAGCTTGCAATCCAAGATTTTGATTACAGAGGAAAGTAGAAGCTAGACCTAAACAAACCTCCCATGAAAGGGATGAACATAGACTTAAACAACATGAAACCGAAAAGAAAAGCAGCATCCCTATTCAGAAGGGTTGGCAGCGGCAGCAGAAGGCTCAGCCTCTTCGTTTTTTATGATAGCACAAGCAAACTTCCCTTCAAACAAATCAACTAGACCAAGAATGGCTTCCTCATCCTGCAATAGCTTGGGTAGACCCGGGAAGATTTCCTTCAACTCTGGAAGAAGTAAGCCCTTCTAACCCTCCTTTAATCCAAATAGATTTCCACGACTTCCACTGCCTCCATGGTTCATTAGGCCTTCACCACGGCCTTCATTGCCTCTACGGCCCCCGTAGTTAATATGGCTTCCGCGGCCACCACGGCCTCCACGATTACCTCGACTCCTGAAATCACCTCATCTTCCATGGTTATTTCGGCCACTAGAATTGTCTCCATGATAACCTAGGCCTACCGTTTTATGCCACTTGAAAACCTGAATAGGTTCTTTGATTCCCTGACCATGCAGTCCTAGGCCGGCTCTGGGAGCATGACCATTTTTGAGCAACACCCTACTTGACATCATCGAAGGCTTAGCCACTTTTAGATTTCGCTTGATAGCTCCCACAGGCACATGGACCATCGATACTAACTCCAAAGTCTGATAGCGTGATTTAGCCTTGTTCTCAGGCTCTATGTACGGTATTGCAGTGTCGTGGAAAACTTTGAAATCAGTTTCTCTGTAAACAGTTACCAACTTTCCATCCACAATGAATATGACCTTCTAGTGCAAGCTTGAGGGCACAGCTCCGGCGGCGTGTATCTAAGGTCGTCTCAGTAGAAAGTTGAATGCACTAGGAATGTCCAGAACCTAGAAGTTGACTAAAAAAAGGACTAAAAGCTCGACCTCAACAATGACTTCTTTCTTCATATCGTCAAAAGCACGAACGGTAGATTTAGATGATATAATTTTCTCCTCACTCACTCCTAGAACGATGGAGGGTGGCAAGTGGGCAAATGTTTAATGCAGACCCATTATCAATTAGCACTCTCGCCACCATTCTATCATGACACTTAACCGAAATAAGTAAGGCCTTGGTATGGTTTCGGCCTTCAGCAGAGAAGTCTTCATTAGCAAATGAGATTTGATCTTTTAGTAAGACAAACCCAATGAACTCCTCTAACTGAGCATCATCGATGTCCTCCAGCACATGCACTTCATCAAGGACTTTTAGTAGTGTATTTTTGTGCTTCTCGGATGATTTAAAAAGATCCAAGAGAGAGATTTGGGTAGGCAACTTTCTCAACTGGTTCACAACATTAAATTCCCTCGTCTTGACAATTGCCAAGAACTGCTTTGCTTCCTCATTTGATACGGCTTTCTTCTCAACTATCCCATCGGGTGCATAGCAACTACCTGAACGTGTGACGGCATCTATCTCGTCCATCTTATAATTCCAAGGAATTACCTTGGGGTTGTAACTCGGGGTATTTTTTACTATCATGTCTTCCTCATCTTCCGGTAGGAGCTCAATCACTACTAGCTCCATGACGTAATCATTGACCTCTAGGGTAGCAAACTCTTCGGCCATAAGGTCGATGACCACATGCTCAGCACCTCCCTTATCTAGCGTGTATAGATCCTCCTCAACAGACAAATCAATGATTACGGGAGGTAATCATGTTAACCGTCTCCTCATCTAGCTTAGGTAGGTCATCCATACCCTCCCATTCATCAGGAACAACATCCTTGGGATCGATGAAAAAACTCGGTGGGGGTGAATACTTTACCAAATAGTCAAATTTACCGTTAGGTTGATCCAGTGTGTCAACCACCTCCCCATTCTTGCAAGCAATCTTCATGAATTCGTGGTTCTAATCAACATTGCTAGCTTGAAGCCCATAATTATCATCTGAATTCTCCCCTTCACTGTCGATTACAATTAGACTCTCCAGTGCGCCATCACTAGTCGGCTTGTTAGTTTCTGTAAGCTCAATAGGTGTCTCCTCTGACTCATTCTCACAAAACGAGTCAATAACAGCTACCAGGGCCATCGTACCATCTTCCTTCGCACTAGAGATTATACCCATGTCTATCATCTGAGCGATACATTTCAACTTGTCCTCTATCAAAACATCATCCACTTCTTTGAGGTGTCCAGTTAACACTAATAGCTCATATAGTTTATGAACATCCACCTTGAAGGTTTGCTTACTCTTATCACTCTTCTCAATAACCACGTTAACAGTCTCAACATGATTGGGCAACAAGTTTTGTTGAGCATTAGGGGATGGATCCTTAAAAGATAAAATGCTTTTGTCGAGCAAATTCTAAATTTTGATCTTAAGAGTAAAGTAGTTATCCACATCATGACCCTTTTTGCCTCTATAGAACTCACAGAACTTTGACGAATCGAACTCGGGGAATCTTAGGGGATTATCCCGAGGCACTTCTTTAGCTATTATTCCTCTTCTCAACAGCACGGGCAACAACTTGGATAGTGACCTAGGCAAGGGAGTCAACTGCCTCGGTGCTCTCCTTGTAAATTCATAATTCTAATATGCCCACTCTCGAAACACAGACGGGCCTTGAGAGGATGAGGCAAGTAGCTTCGTCACAACTGGTGCCTATACATACATGATCTCCAAATCCTTTTCTTTCCTATTCGGGACCTTCCGACTAGTCCCTTCGTTTAATCTACCATCATGCATGGCCTTCTCTACCCTCTCTCCGACATCTACCAATTGAGAGAAGGTCAGGCATCAAGAACTTACCAACTTTAAATAGAAATCATTAGGTAAGGCCTTGAGAAAGAGATCCAGTAGTTCCTTCTCATTGAGTGGAGGCCGAACTTGAGTGGCGAGAGTACGCCATCTTTGAGCAAAGGCTCTGAAGGACTCACTTCTTTTCTTTTCAGTTCGAGTCAGCACTTCACGTGTGGGAGCTATCTCGGTATTGTATTTGTATTGCAAGACGAAAGCCTCAGCCAACTCCTCCCACTTCTTGAACTTCTCGGGCTCCGACAGCACATACTATTACAATGCAGGCCCCGTCAAACTATCTTGAAAAGTCTGAACCATTAATGGGACATTCTGGGCATACCTCGTTATTCTGTTCAAATAATACTTCAAGTGGATCATTGGGTCTCTAGTCCCATCATACTTAATGAAATTAAGAATCTTGAACTTCTCAAAAAAGCTCATTTGTGTATATCGAGACAAATCCTCGATCATGTGCTCTTCGTATCCTCGTAGTGCACGAAGTTTCTCTTCTATTTTCGCGAACCTTTTGTTGTGTTCTTCCTCCAAACGAGCCGTGATAGCTTCCGAAATAGGGTCTAGTTCGACCACTACAGGTGTAGAACCTAATGCCTCCTCGACAACATTCCTTCTCACAAATTCTTCTACGGGCTTGGGGACAACTTGTGGTACCACTTGATTAGCGCTCAATGCTGCCAATGCGGCCCTCATATTGTTGGTGAATTGAGTGAACTGGGCAGCAAGATCATTGATCTTGTTATCAACAGCGGTGAAACGAGCGTTTCGCTCCGCAATATTCATTCATGCAACCCTTGATCGTGTATGAATCGACGATTACCTTGAAGCTGTAACTCTAGTTTGGCGAAGAAAGGGGGTGTTGGTGGGTTGTCGAACTCGACGTGGACACTATGATTGTCAGAAGGTCTCTCTCCCCGACCTCTTGATCTTTCGATTCCTCTCCTCGCATGCTAAATTAGCTCAAATTGGAGAATACGAACGATTTGTGATCACCTGAAAAATGAGCATACATGAGCACACGATCCATATAGAGGGTTGGCCCATGGCAATGGTCTAGGCATTCTATGTTCCTCGAAAGAAAACTTTCTAAACATCGAGATTGGGGAGTCTCTCTTTTTTTAAAAAAAAAAAAACATTTGAGACAACAAATGGAATGAAAACTCCTTAACATTGAAATTAGAAAATGAAATTCCTTGGACATTGAAGCAAGGAAGGTACATAACAATTCCTAAACCTCCAAAATAGAAAAGAAAAAATTACCTAAACATCAAAACTAGTAGAATATATGAAACTTCTAAAATATAAAAAAAATGGAATTCCCTAGAAAAAGAAACGGAGCCTTCTAAACATCGAAACTTGAGTGGAAGTGACTTTTCAAACTCCTCTAGGCAACTCATTCTATATGCGATGGGGAGTCCACGGCTTTGTGAAGCCGCTTGTTCTCTTAAGTTAACTCCGATATGCAAGTCTTATCCATTTCCACCTTCTTTTCAAGATACTCAATTCGCGCTTTCTGGGTGGCCTTGTCAGTCACCTCCAGGACTATCAGTCGCAAGATGGCCGGAATCCGGTGATTGAGAATGTAGAATGTGGAGGCGTGGTGAATCTCCTCTTGCTCCTTCAATTTCTTAGGCACAACGATTCTTTCCGAATGGCATTCACTTCATGCAATCTCGATGGCGTGGATTTCATTGAAGTAATCGTAGTCCATCCAGGTGAAGCGAGCCTGGAACAACTCTATCTTGAGAAGTAGCGGGATCTCTTGGAGAGCCCTGCATTGGCGGGCCACCCTATACGGATAATATGAAGTAGCACTAGAGAGACTAAGCAGCAAGATTGGATTAGCAAACTTGTGAGTGAAGTGGGCTTCCTTAACCTGGAACCAATTAGCATGTCATAGAAATGCCTTAGGACCCAAGTCTTTTAGAAAATTTATCCAACGAGAATATTTTTTATCAGGGAAATGCTTCTCTAAAACCTGAAACCTCTATATTAGGTGTGTAAACTCGTCTATTTGAAATAATTGCATAAGGTGCCCAAATCCCCTTATATGAGAAAGAAACCATATTTGCAAAATTTCCGGAAAAGCTCGCATGATTTTCTCTCCGTTTTGTTTAAAATGGTTAAGGGACAAAAATGTTTCGTCTAAAATCATGTTGACATAGTTTAACCCGGCACACATGTGTTTGACTACCCAAGCACTTGAAGGATTTATGGCATTCTGACGATGAGGAAAAATGATGAGCTCGAAGAATGCTAAAATGAAAATCCTACTATTTTGAGCCATCGGTTGATTTGAAAAGCATTCGGCTAAAAACGAGAATGGACACTCATAACAATTAGCTTTAACAACCTTCCTTACCATCTCTGCTCTAACTCTTAGGAATTGCGACAATTCAAACATGGGGTCTATACCTACAAGTGGCTTGTCAAGTTCGGTCCCAAGAAGTATTCCAATGGCAGTGCTATATTCTTCCAAGGTTGGAGTTAGCTCGAACTCATCAAATATGACGGTTAATGTCTGGGGGCACCAAAAGTGTGGTATTGCTTGTATAACTCCAAAGCGGATGTTGATCTTGAGCAACGGCAGGAGACGGCCAATCCTTGCCTCGACTTGTTTTTAGCCACCTTGATCCAACTGATCCTACCATCCTATAAGCTCTTTCTTGAGAGTGAAAATGAATTGGACATCGGCTCTCTCCATCATATATAGATTGAGATGACGACCAATCTAATTTTCCATGGACCAACAGAAGGAAATAAATGAATTGCGTAACAACAGGGATAAAAGGCTTACTTAATCAAGAACCATGGCAAACACAAGGACATGCATATAAAAAGTGAGGCTCGATTTCTATCTAGATAGTTTAACGAGGTGAAGCTAAGAAGGTGATCTGACCATTACAGTCTCGCGTTGGTATCAAGCCTACTTAACTCCGGCTCAATCGAAAGGGATATCCTATAGTCACGTGGTCTCGCAAATAAGGATAAACACTTATGACACCAAGAGAAAATTTTCGGGGAAAAGAAAGGCAACCTCTACATCGCAGTCTCGCATTCGAGGTTGTATCTTTCTTAACACCATTCTAAAGTATCCTACCGTGGCCTAGGTCCAACAGCATGGTTATGTGTGCAACAGTATAGTACTAAAACATTTAAAATAGGTACAACAATTTATAAACAAATGACATTTCAAGAGTTTGAAAAAAATAAATATTCATTTCCAAACCCCAAACCTGCAAAACAAGGAGTCAACAATCACTCATCACCTTATAACTCCCGACTGCAAGAACATTCACATTAGGGGCATAATTGAACAAGATAAACGGCCTAAGTCCACTAAAAATTCTATTCAAGTCCCCAGTGGAGTCACCAAGCTATCGCAACCTCCCCAAACCGGCCCTGCCGCCTAGATGTTTTATCTAATGGATTACTAAGTTAAATTTAGCTCGAGCTCTCCCAAGCCCATACCAATTCATAACTTAAATTTAAGTTATCAACATGTAAATCAATTTTATCTAGGAGTCGCCACTAACTAGTTTTTAGTGGGTCGATTAGACATCCAAGTAAAGCATGGGAGAAATGTTTCACTTCTATAAACCAGAGATTCAATAAATACGGGGGACTTAAATACACTAATTGACTAACTATTGCCCTTTCGATACCTAACATTGTTCAATTACCACCTAATGTGTTCACACTAATTGAAAGTCTCGAAATTTGATTCCTAACCGAACTAGAGTAAACAATAATTAACTCAAGAACCTAACATGCCCAATCAACTAATTGCGAGGCTAAATTAAACGTGCGATTCAAAGTGTGTGAACCAAGTAACGTGCAATTAAACATGATACTAATCACACAATAGGGCAAGAAAAGCCAATTTCAAAGTCCAAATAAATTTTTTGATTTTTTGAAATTTTTCATATTAAATTATAATATAATATTAAAATAATATAAAAAAGACTCGGGTCGAATTGAATCAGGCTCATTTATTGAGCTCGGTCTACTTTTTTTAATTTTTTTAAGGAAAGGTCCGGCCTAAATTTTTTTTTTTAAAAAAAGAAATGAAGGCCAAAGCCCAACTTACCCAATTCAGCCCAACTACGAAATAGCCCAAAACCTAAAAGACACTCTAAAGCCTATACATTAAATAAAACCCTACCTGGTTTCGACCCGCGAACCTAACCTGATCGCGAGCCGCCGACCCAACTTGCTGGAAACCTAGTGCTCGCGACCCAACTTGCTCAGACTCGAATCGCACTAGCCTCCGTTGTCAGGAAATCAACTCCCTTGGCCCAAACGCCGACCGCCATCCGACCGAGCGTGCTCTAAGGTTCCCACACATCGCGCCCGGGCCACCGCTGTCGCCCCTGTACCGCAGTGAACTTGACCATCCAAATCCCGAGGGGCTTGAGCCCATGGACTCGCCATGTCCCAGCGAGAGGCTCGGCCTTTGCGGCCAGGGTTTCTAGTTTGGCAACCATTCATTGTGCTCAGGGCTTGCCAGACAAGCCTTAACCAGGGTGCAGATGGCCATAAGCAAGCCAGAGCCCCTGCTCGGACTAGCCAAACCGAGCTCTGTGTTCGTGCTACCTTTCCGCGGCCTTCCTTGTCCGTCGGAAAAAAAACCAAAAATGTCTAGTGAGCCAAAGAAGCAATGGTAGCTCAACCAAAGACACCACAAATGCAAAGGAAAAGATTAGGGGACATTTTGAGCAAAAGGAAGAAAAACACATGGATCTCACTCGGGCATAACCTCGAGCAGTTGGGGTGTACGGCGAAAACAAAAGATTTTCGAATCGGTTGAGACTCAAATGCATCCGAAATTCACACATACAATACGGGCCAGAACTCGCGTGAGCTAGACGGCCGCGAGCTCCAGCCAGTGAGCCCAAAAACAAAGTACGCAGACCAAAATAGGGGAGGGAGAGGTGGCCATTTGCGACCCTCCCTATCCGGCTTGGTGGCAATGAACGTTGGCGAACGTAATAGATCGGGCACCGTCCAGTCGTCTCGCACGCCTCTGAGCTAGAATTCTCGGTAAATCGACCCTGAATCAAACCAAACCAAAATAAAACCCAGCAAGCACTCATAACTGAGACCTATCGCGTGAAATGAGGTGCGCCGGAGCTTCGTCGGCCATGGCTGACGCGTGGCGGTCATCGACGAGAGACCATTCGACCTCAGATCTCACTCTCCAATGCTCTCGGCCTCGCTCTCTCTCTAGATCCCTCTCTCTGTTCTCCCTTCCTCCATGCCGATCTCTCTTAGTCCTTTCCGATTTAAGGCCGGCCAGCAGGCAGGTGCTCATGGCCCCTGCCACCGCCAGTTTATCGAGGCCGGCCTAATCCTGACTCGAGGATCATGCCAGCATGCCCCGTGCCTCTCTAGCTTCTGCTCAATTCTGGCCTCTGTTCATTTCTGTTTCGTCTCCCTCTTATGCTCAGAAATGCTGAGCAAGCTGGGGAGAGAAGGTCAACAATGCGCGGGCTGGGCCTGGGGGAGAGGGCCAGCCTACACAAGAAAAGAATAAAAAG
Source organism: Syzygium grande (assembly GCA_024733475.1). Taxonomy (NCBI): domain Eukaryota; kingdom Viridiplantae; phylum Streptophyta; class Magnoliopsida; order Myrtales; family Myrtaceae; genus Syzygium; species Syzygium grande. The sequence goes on from JAMXDD010000010.1 coordinate 19,593,182, forward strand.
AAAAAGAAGAATGGGCTGCGCGAAGATAAAAAGAAAAAAAGAAGAATAGGCCGACTGACCCGGTCCAGAAACCCCTTTTTTTCTTCTTTTTTTTTATATGTTTTAATAGACCTTATTAATGTAAATGCACCTAATGTCTATATACCATGCAATTTTGATGAAAATATTTTGATTTAGGGGTTAAAAATTAAACCCTAATTTTCTATGCGATAAAACCCTAAATGATTAGGCAAAATTTAGGTGTCAATAGTGATGCCTCGATAAACTAGTGCTGAAATGCCCTAGTTGAGCTAGGATGCCTGGGTTGAGCTCGGATGCCTCGGTAAACTAGTGCCGGGATGCCCTAATTGAGTTAGGATGCCTTGGTTGAGCCCGGATGCCTCGGGTGAGCTAGCCCCGAGATGCCTCGGTTAAGCCGGGATGCCCTGGTTGAGCCAGGATGCCTAGCATGAAGCTGGATGCCCTGGTTGAGCCAGAATGATAATAAATGAATTCTATATGTGTGCGGGTATGTGTATTTATTAATAAGCCGCATTTATGTGATCGGATAAAGGTGAGTTTCAATGTGAACATAGCAAAGGTAAGATCAAAGGCTTTGCTATTGATTTACCATCAACATAAGATGGGGGAAACTATTTGTATGCATTAGTACGACGGCGAGGCATCTTCCGGCATGAGTATTAGTGAATTACTCATTGAGTCCCCTCGACTCACTCCCCATTATTTTTCCTCTTTTTAGGTCCGTAAGACGGAGGATGACGTAGAGGAGCTAGGATTAACCTCAGCCTTCACTTGTGATATGATTTGTACGTGCCATTTCTGCATGTGTTTAATAATAAGATGTTACATATTTATATAAGGTTTGCTCACAATGCTTGTCATAACCCCGTTGTTTGTTTTGATTGTGATTGTCCTGAATTAATTGCTTCCGCTTATGCTTAGTCAAAGATAATAGCAAACAAGACGTCGCACAAATAACCCTAAGGTGGGGGCGTTACACAAATGGTGATAGCAAAGCCCTTCTCTGTCAACTAAACTTCAAGATGGTGGCTTCGGCTTTGTCCGGGTAGCTTTGGACACACTGGCCGAGCTTTATTTTCAGGCCTCGGTGATCAGCTTTACACCAATCCCCTGAGGAGGAAGTCCATCTTGAATGATCAATTTGCCAGCACCGTTCAATCAAATCAGCACCGGTCCCTCGATCAAGGGACCTCAACTCCCTTTTCTCTCTTTGATTTCCCTCTCTTTCTCTCTCTCTCTCTCTCTCTCTCTCTCTCTCTCTCTCTCTCTCTCTCTCTCTCTCTCTCTCTCTCTCTCTCAATGATTTTGTCAAACACCCTCTATGCCCTTGATAATGCTTTTTTTCCCTTTTTCTAGCTTGATTTTCCGCCTAAAATTTGTTATCATTGGTTTTTAAGTCGGTTAGATCGAATCTCCGATGCCAGCTGGAGATTCTCCAACTGGAATCGGAATTTAACACGTGCTAATTTGATCAAATTCAATCGGTAAAGTCACAAGCCGGAGAAGACATTTTTTAGGTTTATCATGTTCTAGGTGAGTCGGATGAAGGAGACCGACCTAGGTCAGGTCAATCCGACCGACTTAGCAAACCCGAATTGATCTAAATTTGCAAATTCGAACCGATTTTGACCCTATTTTTCGATTTTAACCCCAAAATTGGATTCCTCATCACATTTCACGCCTAAATATGAGATTTGCCTTAATTTTTGTCACAATTAAACCTAAAATTCTCAAATTGTAAATTTGGATCATTAGGGTTTTTGTTCAATTTAACATCTAGATGACCTGATTGGGAAAAATTGATACCAAAATTGAATTATGCATGATTGATTAACCCTAGAAACGATGGTCTCAACGTTTGATAATTTCAAATTGATCATGATCCCTAATTTGGGCTTAAAATTCCTAATTTTCAATTGGATTTTGGGGCTTTTCAATTTCTTTAAATTGTGTAATTGGACTGACCATTATGTAATTCAAGGTTCCACGATCATTTGTTGTGAAGACACTATAGCCTATAAATGACTATAAATGACTCAATTGAATTTTTTATTCAACTTGGGCTTCTTTTTACCCAATTTTGAGAAAAGCACATTCCCAATTGAAATTTTCCTAAATTGATGTTGTATTGATAAAATTGGATTTAAAAGGAGACTAATAGCTATTTTTATGGAATTTTTGGATTTCATTTGCTATTTTTCTTGATTTTCTCTATTATTTTGACTAAAAGAAAAATTTCAGGAAAATTCTAAAAAAATTATTTTTGGTATAGAAATAGGTCCCTAAGTTTGGCCAAAGTTCCTAATTCTAATTTTGTGATTTTTGAAAAAATTTGAAAAATAAACTAAAAATCAGGTGTCAATACCTGGGAAATGAAAACCAGAGAGATAGAATGAATATTATTCACAGCTTTAGTGGCTTCGGCAACTTTAAGATCATAATTGGTAATTAAGATTGCATTATCACTTAGATAAACAATATTCCAAAGTTAGTGGAACTAACTTAAAGTAGATTTCCGTTACCAAAAGGGAGTTGTGGAATATTGATCCATTCCATGCATAATCAAACCCCAAGATGTAAGATCTCGCGTTTCGATTTGACTACTTCTGTCAAACGTGCATAATCAATCCCCAAGATCTAGGCCCTCTAGGTGTCCAATCAACCAAGGTTCAATTAAATTGATTGGTGGAGACTCTAGTCTGGTATTTAAGTTAATGATCATATTTTGATCCGATAGATTACTTGAATGCATGATTTGGGAAGATCTTACAAATCGAGGAACTACTAGGTGGCAATTCCCTAGTTTGCGATATTCAAGGTGCTACATACTTGATGTATAATTTAGGACTTGACCAAAAATAGGTTGCAATACTTAAATGGTGTCGTGGGATACTAATTCGTTCCACGTGTAACAGAATTCTAGACCTAAGATCCCTAGTTTTCACTTAACCAGTTCCACGAGTACTTGCCCAACACTACTTGAGTTGTCTGGGTGTCAAATTGACCTAAGTTTGTCCAAAATTGATTATTGACAACTCTAGTCTAGTTTTTAGGTTTTTGATATGGCGATAACCTAAAATTAGGAGTTGGGAAGACTTTAGAAATCGTGACACTATTTAAATGGCGACCCTCAATTTGGAAAAAGAGGTGTTGCACATATTATGGCGGTCGTGAGGTGAGGTGTTGGAACTTGGAAGTTTCGTCAGACATTAGATCTCCTTCGAGATCTGACAGAGGAAAGTGAGATCCACCAGAATGGTGGTCGTTGGGACATCACAATTGATGGCGCTTTCTCGTTTATCTTTCTATCCTTCTTTCAAATATTATTCGTTATGTCAATTATGTTTTAATTTCCTTTTTGTATTCATGCAAAATAAAAAGCATCTAAAAAGTGTTACACTTAATTAGAGATCTTCCATGGATTCTCAGTGTTTGGTTAAGTGTAAACCTCACCACATAAAAGGAGTCGAAACTCCCATAAAAGCCTTTACGACTTGTTTGTTTGATATATAGAGACAATGGGCTCCATGGATACGTTCTTTATTTTAATATGCCGATGCCCTCAATTCTTTCTGTCTTTATATTCATGAGAGAGAGAGAGAGAGAGAGATAATGTCCTCTAATTGAGTTATATATCCTGGGGATCCCGAGATCTGGACGAGACTCTGAATGAAGCCTTGACAACTACATTTCATATCTTCAATGTAAAAATATTTTACACGGTTGATGCTTATTTAGCAATAATTCTAATCTTATTTGGATTTGATAATTTTATATACGGACTTAACCAACCACCTGCAACGTGGATGAGGCCCGCCCAGGCATAAGTCAAACGCGGTTTGCTTTTTCATAAGCTTATAATTCTGCCCCTGTTTTATCAGACAAGACGTTGGCGAGAATAACTTTAAGTTTTCTTTTTCAAAGATAAGCAAAGTCATTGCTAAAGAAACTCTGGCTGACCGGCAGCACTTTAAAGGGAGAAGAGGAAAACGAAAAACAACCTGCCTCTATTTACCACCAAGATGATTGGACTAGTCATTAAAGATTCATCTGCCTTTCATGCCAATTTGATTCATGTTGAGACTGAATTTGTGAACGGCTAAATGTTGTAGCGTATCTCGTGATGATCAAGTGTATTGCAGAGTAGTTATGGCTCAATTCGAATATTTCATCAGCAGATGTAGACCATTAATCAGAGTAAGTCGTTAGCACAGATCATCTGGCATTTTTATTTTAGCCATTTTGTTGTTTGACAATTTGACTTTCGTCATTAGACTTCACATTATAGTTAACATCAGATAACAATTTTTTTTTGTTATTTACCAGATTACCATTTCTCATAAAATGACCTGCCGTTCTTGTGCTCCATAAAGAAATCGAAATCACAAAAGCCTAACCATCATATATCCCTCTCTCTGCACCCAAGCATGCACCTAGCGATGAGCAATTAGGGTTTGATAATAGGGTTATTACCACGAAAAATCCTAAATTGATATATCTATAATAAATTCACCCCAAATTAATTTTTTGACCATAAAAAATTTTAAACTAGTACATCTGTGACAAATTTATTCTTTGTTAGTTTTCGTTAAATTTTACTGTCAAATTGTTTAATTAAATGACACATGGCAGTTGACAAATGAATTAATTTGGGATTTTACCCTCTGTTTATCCCAAATGTACTAGTTTATGGTTTTTTTTATATTAATTCAATTTAACAGAGGCTAAATTTCTCATAAATATATTAATTTGGGGTTTCTAATGGTCAAAAAACTAGTTTTGGGTAAATTTGTCATATGTGTATCAATTTGAGATTTTTCATGGTATTAATCTTTGATAATAAATACAAATCCTTTAGACATTAAAAAATAATACTAACCATATCGTTTGATAAATAACATTCAATATACTTCTTAAATTTTTCCAACATGAATTACTTTTCTTCTGCTTCTTGACACGGGAAATTCATTCGACGGAAGTATCATTAATTATATGGAGACTATCCAATTGATAACGTTAGTAGAGTTCAGTGCGGTCCATAATTTGAGAACAGAAATGAAGCTTTCCGACAAGAAGACAACTCTACTGAGTACTGATGTACATCTTCCGGTGAAAGAGAGCCGACCGAGTAGATCAAATTGGTCGAATATGGTGAAGATCCCCAAATTCTCCCACCGATACCATTAGAAATATAATAGGCTAAGCCAATTTTACAAACTTAAACCCAGGACAAACCACATGCAATTGCAATGAGACAATGCGAAAAACATACATAAGCCAATCACGGAACAACCCAGTGAACTGATCTATCATTCCGAACCTTCAAAGCCCATCTTCCGTTGTGGCAAGCGAAGGAGAGAGCGAGTTTCGCGACTCGTCATAGTCCTCTCCCAACGGTGACTGCTCGACCCTAATGTCCTCGATCATCTTCACCACTTCCGCCATGGAAGGCCTCTTGTCGGGCTGAGCTGCCGCGCAGGCCAAGCCCACATGAAGCATGGACACGAGTTCCTCTTCGATGTTCTTGTAGCGAAGAAGCTCTTGATCGAACACCTCAGCCGTCCACTCCTCCTTCACCACAGATCTCACCCATTTGGGGAGATCGACTGCCTGTTCCTCTTCATCAACTCGAGGCCGTGTTGGGGAGGGATACTGCGATGGAGCTCTGCCAGTGAGGACTTCTAGTAACAGGACGCCAAAGCCATAGACATCAGCTTTTTGAGAGAGCCGCTTGGTTTCTGCCTGCTCCGGAGCTCGGTATCCCCCCAATCTCGCAATGGCATGAACCGGATTCAGAAGCAGTGAGAGCCCAAAATCGGAGACACAAGCAACGCCATTCTTGTCGAGGAGTATGTTGGAAGACTTGATGTTTCCATGGGGGATTTTCGCTGCACTGTACTCTTCGTGGATCCAGGCAAGCCCCCGAGCCGCTCCAAGTACCAAGCTAATTCTTGTGGTCCAATCCAGAGGAATCCTTCCAGGACCTCTGTTACCTGATTAAAGCAAGAGTAACAAGAACAAGATAAAGATTATAGGCTCAACTCGACATAATCCCAGAATTAGTCCATTCAGAATGACATTATTTGACAATAGAATTATGCTGACCATGAAGCAGTGAGTGCAGGCTGCCGTTTGGGAGATAATCATATACCAAGAGCTTCTCTTCTCTGGCATAGTAGTAAGCTCTGAGTTTGACCACATTTTGGTGCTTAAGCTTCCCAATTACGTCCATGTACTGCTCGAACTCCTTCCTCATACACGGATTGGCATCCTTCAATCTCTTAACGGCCACGACGGCCCCATCATCAAGCACAGCCTTGTAAACTGTCCCTAAGCTTCCTTTCCCAAGCATTTCTGCCGATGCTCTGAGCAAATCTTCTAGTTCAAACTGCTTCTTCCGCTCTCGAAGAACACAAGCTTACTCCTATCAGTAGCGTTTGTCCCATCACTATCCGCACCTCCACTTGCATACACTCTCTTCTCACTTCCATGGCTACTCCCACTTCTCCTCTTCCCAGTACTCTCTCCATTTGCTTTCAAGTTCGCATTCCGCTCTCTTGAGCAGCAATAAGCAACCACGAAAGATGTCACAACAAGTAATGCCACGCAATTCGCGAGGGCAATCGCCACTATAGCCCCTGTGCTCAGTCCTTTTGCCGATGCTTCTGACGCGGTCCAATTGCTGGCGTCTCCGGCATGGAGCTGGGGTTAGACGGTACCGTGAGAGAGGTAGAAGCCGGTGGTGAGGTCCCAGATAACGAGCAAGCTGGTAATGGGCTTGAGCCACATAGTCCTTCGTTCCCGACGAAGCTCCGAACACCAAACTTTCTCAGTAGTCCATCCGGCAAACGCCCGTACAGTTCGTTGTTCGTCAGGTTGAGCTCCTTCAGGTTATTGAGCGACGCGGAGAGATCGGGCACCTCGCCAGAGAGCAGGTTGCTCTGAAGCCGGAGAGTCAGGAGGCGGCTCAGGCCTCTGAGCTCCCCCGGGATCACACCCCGGATGTTGTTGTCGGAAATGTCGAGACGGACGAGGCGCCGGAGAGAGGATATCTCCGGCCGGATCTCGCCGGAAAAGTCGTTCCCGGCAAGGTAGAGGAGCTTGAGGTTGGTGCAGTTGGCGAGGGGCGTGACGGTACCGTTCAGCCGGTTATCGTGGAGATCGAGCAGGCGGAGCTGGTCCAGGGAAGAGAGAGGGTCGACGGGTCCGCGGAGGTTGAGGGAAGGGGGAGGGAGGGGGCGGTGATGCGGCCGCTCGAGGGAGCGGAGGAGGAGCACCGAACGCCGCGCCAGGCGGCGGAGCAGGCGTCAGAGCCGGTCCAGTTGGAGAGCAGGTGGCCGTGGGGGTCGGCCAGGAGGCGGAAGAGAGTGAGAGCGCCGGTGTCATTGGGCGGTGAGGAGAGAGAACGAGGGAGGAAGAGGAGGAGGAGAGCGAAGGCAACGGCAGAGAAAGGGGAAGGGAGGGAAGGCTCCGGCTGGGCGTTCATGTTTCGGGAGCAATAAGCGGGAAGAAGTGCAAAGAGACGGGGGTGGGGGGAGTGCGGGAGTGTTTTTTAAAAATAGAGTAACGTTGCAGAGTCAAAGCTCGTGTCTTTTCTTTTGTGTTTTTGTTTACTTTTTCCTTTTGGAAGGCGTGAATTCTCGCGCTTTTTTCTCGGGGTGTGTGGGTGGGGGTATGGAAAGGCGAAAGTGAGCATGATTGAAGGAAGGGGAAGAGAGAGAAAAGGATGGGGAGAGCGCCTGTAGATATACTTGAGTGAAGGAATCATTAAAGGTGATTTTACAGTACATTGAAATGAGAATGGGGGATGTTGGGGGAATGATTGCTGTTCTCCACTCCTTTGACAAAAGGGCTGAGTGCGTAATAAAACACTTTTATTATAAGTACCGAAAAGGTTACTTATCAATTTCCTTGTCTGTTTTATTAGTGTAAATATAGATGAGATCAACCCAATTACACTTTTAGTATATATTTGAATATAGTTTTAAATCTTTCAATTGACAATATAGTCATAAATTTTTGAGTAAAAATACAATCGAGTTCTCCGATCAAATCTTAATTAAAATTACTAATATTACGGTCCAATTATCGTTATTGAATGTCTAGCCGAGCGTTAACCGTCTTACATCTATTACTCAAAATAACGTTGTTTTGGTTAATTGTCTGAATTTTCTGGTTTTTAATATTTCTGTTTTTCTTCTCTTTCCCTTTTCTTCTCCCTTCTTCTTCAGCCAGATTTGGCGTCTCCTTCTTCCTTTTCACGATTGAACCTACGAAGCCTTGTCTCTCTGCTTTCTCTACCTGCTCATCATCGCCATCGTCTGGGGAGAGGGCTGTGGCTGCAGCGAGCCTCGACCGAGATCGAAGCTTGGATAGATTGCAAGCCTTGGATTTTGAGCTTGGTGCCGCTCAACCTTGATCTCAGGCTCACTTGACGACAACGGCATTGAACTGCTGCCACACGAGTGGAAATCAAAGGCGAGGGGTCATCGATCGAGACTAGAGGCATTGGTGGTGAAGATCTGTGGTGAGGAGGTGGTGGAAAGTAAAGGGTTACGGCGGAGATTGAGGGCAAAGATGATGATGGACTGTGATCGTGGTGGTCGACACATCGTTAAATGTTGTGGTGAGGGACAATTGGAATGATTGTAAGATTGTTCTAATAGTAGACAATGGCCAATGAGAAGTTGACCTTTCGGAGAGGAAGACGAACATGAACAGTAATCAGATTTACATATAAAATGCAGAAGATAACAAAAGGAAATAAAAGAAAAATGGAAATTAAAAAATTAAGCAAAATCACATCATTTCGAGTAAAGTTATCTACGTCAAATTGCTAGCCTTGATGGTAGATGGGCAATGATAACTGAATCGCCACGTTAGCCATTTTAAATATATCATAACTAGAAGGACTTGATTGTATTTACTCTCAAAATTTTATGACCGCATTAATTTAATTAAGAGATTTAAGACTGAATTCAAATTAGTTTAGCACTGAAATTTTTTTCTCACTCATAAGGTTAATATTGGATTTTGTTAAAAAATACTGAGTTATTATTAATTTCTTACATTGTGGTTACTTTCGTCCAGTGATTACATGGCAATTTTTTTTTTTTGGTTGAAAGGAATGGCAATTTTTAAAAAGATGCAAATTCAATGGATTTGGGTTTATACCAATCGTGTTTATGCTAAATGGTGTCAACTCCTCTAATATGATTAATAAGTAGGTCTTGATTGGGTTCAACCCACGTAACTCGAAATTGACCTGTTTAATATATAGATCATATTGATTTTGTTAACATGATTGTTGACACCTAATTTTTAACTTATTTTTCAAATTTTTTTCAAAAATAAAAAATTAGGATTAGGAAACTTGGCCAAGCTTAGAAACCTATTTCTAAACCAAAAATAATTTTTTAAAATTTTTCTGAATTTTTCTTTAGTTTCTTTTTGTCAAAATAAAGGTGAAAGTCAAAAAAAATAGCAAATGGAATCTCAATCAGGAATGTGCTTTTCCCAAAATTGGGTAAAATCAATCCCAAATTGAACCAAAAATTTAATTGAGTCATTTCTAGTTAATTTTTGGTTGTAGTGTCTTCACAAAAAATGATTTTGGGACCTTGAATTGCATAATGGATGGTCCAATTGCACAATTTTATGAAGAAATTAAAAAGCCCCAAAATTCAATTGAAAATTAGGAATTTGAAACCCAAATTGGGGATCATAACCAATTCGAAATTGTCGAACCTTAAGACCATCATTTTTAGGGTTAATCAGGTGTCGGTAATCCAATTTTGGCACCAATTTTGCCCAATCAGGTCATCTGGATATTGAATTAGACAAAAATCCCAATGATCCGAATTTATAATATGAAAATCTTCGGTTTAATTGTGATAAAAACTATGGAAAGTCACCTATTTGGATGCAAAACGTGATGAGGAAATCAATTTTGGGGTCGAAATTGAAAAATTGGGTCAAAATTGGGCTTAATTTATGATTTTAGACCAACCCGAACCTGTCGGGTCAACTGGGTCAACCTGACCCGACCCGGGTTGGTCTCCTTCTTCACCTAACTCGCCCAAAGCATACTAAACCCAGAAAAATCAGCTCGTGCCTACCTCTTTGCTGACTTAATCCAACCTAATGAGCACGTTTTAAACTTCGATTCTAACTGGTATTCGAGATTCAATCCAATCAACCCCAAGTCGATGATAACCAACTTTAGGTGGGAAAATCAGGTGACAAAAAGGGAGGAAGAACATTATCCTGCGCATAGAACTTGCTCGAAAAAATTCCAGAGAGAAGAGAGAGAGAGAGATTTCTAAAGAGAGAGTGAGTCAGGCTCCCAAAACCGAGTGATCGATGCTTTTCCGATTGGAAAAGTGCCGACGAATCAGCCTAAACGGTGAGCTTCCTCACCTGAGATGATCGGTGTAAGCTTGGTCACCGCCTCCTAAGAATCGAGCTTGGCTAGCGCGTCCAAAACTCCTTTGACAAATGTTAAGGAAGAGTTCCACAGGCGCCGATTAGCTCGGCGACAACATTTCAATCCCGAACAAAGTAGGTAAAGTTCGATATTCATTATGGTTTTCCAGAATTTTAGATAACACGATTGAGTTCAATCTTGTTGATTATGCGGTTTTCTCTCTGATTATGAGGTTCTAGATGTTTGCATTTGGAATGAGTGATATATGCATAAAACTGAGTTGACCACCATTGTTAACCCTCGTCGGAGTTTGAGGACCCTTGCCAAAGTACTTTCCATGGCCCTAGGCCACTCAAGTTAGTCAATTCTTGCATTGTTTGATGATTTTATGTTCATTTTGAGCGATTTAGACGGCTAGGACGATTAGAATAATGATTTGAATTTTGAAAATGTTAGTTTTAGACAGAGATGATTTAGGCTTTTAAGCTTGAATCTCACCAAATGGTGATGATCCGACGGCAAATCTGCGAGTTAATATTGATTAAGGATGATCTAGTCTCGGTATAAAACTTAAAATCAGGTCTTGAAAGTTGTCGGAAGGTCGTCGGAGGAGGGCTCGAATAGGCGGCCTTGAAAACCCAAAACGAAGAAACATGCACACCACCTGTTCGACAAAATGCCCCAGAGAACAGGGAGCCAAATGGCGCCGTTTGGCGTCGTGCCCTTCGAAGAGTCGGCTGGCACTAGCGATGCCTAGTTCGGTTCGGCCGAACAGGGTTAAGCCGGCCGATTCAGTTCATTCACTCCGGCGAGAAAATTTTAAAAATTAAAAAAATTTTAAAAAATTGAAAAATTCTAAAAAAAAAGAAGAAGAAAATTAAATAAATCAGAAAATTCTTTAAAAAATTTTAAAATTTAAAATTCTAAAAAATTTAAAAAATAGAAAATTTTAGAAATTTAGAAAAAACTCTAAAAATAGAAAATTCAGAAATTTTTTATTTTTTTAAATTAGAAAAAAATTATATAAAAATTCAGAAAATCCAGAAAAAAATAAAAAATGTGAAAAATCTAGAAAAATACAAACAAAATTTAAAAAATCCATTAAAAATTTGAAAAAAAAATTCTCAAAAACATAAAAATCAACTCTCGGGAAGGAGAATTCTTAGAAAATTATCTTTTGAAAAAAAAAATAAAAAAAAAAAATTATCAGAATGACCTGAAAATACTATGGCCAACCTTTACAAGTGAAATTAGAATTTTGAAAGTGCCCAAGTATCATTTTTACAAAACCCTTAGTTTGGGGGTTTTTACCCCTAAAAAAACCCTAGAACCCTAAAATGACATAAATCATGAAATGAACAAGCCTTTAGGGCTTTTATTAGGGTTTAAGTGTTTTGCATTGGCTTTCTTTACAGACAAATTAGGATTGCCTTGTTTGATTGACATTGATTGTGCTATTATTGATTGATTAATTGATTTTCCATAATTACAATGGTTATGATTAGTGGATAGACCTCGGAAACTCGTGTGACATATTAGACATATCGTATCGTTTTAGGTACCGAAAGGGCGTTAAGGATCTCGATTCTGGATCATTATCATAACCAAGTTCTAGTATTCATAATCTCTAGTTCGCAGAATTGTGGTATTTCTCCCGTACCCTGATTAGGTTTTTAGTCAACCTACCAATAATAACTATACGCCTGTCACATCGCACCTTTTTCAGGCACGCTAAGGAGATACTTCCATTTATCACGAATGGGGAAACTATCCCCAAATGACCTATTGAGGCCCAATATGGATATTTCGCCAAGATGTCCCATAGACATCCCATCACTAAACAAACGGGGGTATCTCCCAAACCATACCTCACGTGACAATGGATTGTAATTTTTATCTTTCTATTAAATCTATGTTTTTGATTTGGAGTCTCTATTAGTCATTATTAGTAGGTTGACTAGAAACTTAATCGGGGTACGGGAGAAATTCCACGATTCTACAAACTAGAAATTTTGAATACAGGGGACTTGGTTACACTAGTGATTCGAATCGAAATCCCTAATGCCTTTTTGGTACCTAAAACGATATAATGTGTCTAACGTGTCACATGAGTTTCAAGGCCTATCCACTAATCCTAACCAACCAACCAACCAATCAATCAATCAATCAATAATAGCCCAATCAATGTCAATCAAACAAGGCAATTTAATTTGTCTTTAAGGAAAGCCAATTCAAAACACCTAAACTCTAATAAAAGCCCTAAAGGCTTGTTCATTTCATGATTTATGTCATTTTAGGGTTTTAGGGGTAAAAAACCCCAAACTGAGGATTTTTTAAAAATGTTACTTGGGCACTTTCAAAATTCTAATTTCACTTTCAAAGATTGGCCACAATGTTTTTAAGTCATTCTGCGAATTTTTTAATTTTTTTTAATTTTTTTTGGAAAATAATTTTCTGAGAATTATCCTATTAGAGAGTTGATTTTTATGTTTTTGAGAATTTTATAAATTTTTTTATGGATTTTTTGGATTTTCCAATTTTTTGTATTTTTTTCTGAAATTTTCACATTTTTTTTATTTTTTCCTGTATTTTCTGAATTTTTGTAGAATTTTTTTTCTAATTTTTTTCTAATTTCTCAAATTTTCTGAATTTTTTTCTCTTTTAGAGTTTTTCTGAATTTCTAAAATTTTCTGATTTTTCAAAAATTTTTAGAAATTTCTGATTTTTTTAGTTTCTTTTAGAATTTTTCAATTATTTATTGAATTTTTGAATTTTTTTTAATTTTTCCCTTGAAGTGAATGAGCAGGACTGCCAGGTTCAACATAGTTCGGCTGAATCGAACCAGGGATGGTCGGCACCGCCTACTCTCCGACGGACACGATGTCGAGCAGGCGCCCGTTTGGCCCCCTATTCTTTGGGGCATTTCCCGAACAGATGGTATGCATGTTTCTTTGTTTTGGGTTTTCAAGGCCGCTTGTTCAAGCCCCCTCCGCGACCAGAAGCGGCTTTCAAGGCCTGATTTTAGGTTTTATACTAAGACTAAATCATTCTCTATCAATATCGACTAATTAGATTCACCGTCGGATCATCATCGGCGTTGAGATTCAAGCTTAAAAGCCTACATCCTCTCTATTTAAAAGTAACATTTCCAGTATTCAAATCATTATCCTAATCGTCCCAGCTATCTAAATCGCTCAAAATTAACATAAAATCATCAAACAAGGCAAGAATTGACTAACTTGAGTGGCCTAAGGCCACGGGAAGTATTCCGGCAAGGGTCCCCGAACTCCGGCGAGGGTTAACAATGGCGGTCGACTCGGTTTTATGCATATTCAACCATTCCAAATACAAACAAGCAACAAAAATGTGATCAAAAATGTATTCTAAACATCTAAAACCTCAAAATCAGAGAGAAAACCGCATAATCAACAAGATTGAATTCAATCGTGTTCTTTGGAATTCTAGAAAACCATGATGAATATCAAACTTTACCTGCTGCGTTTGGGATTGAAACGTTGTCCCTAGGCTAATCGGCATTTATGGAACTCTTCCTTGACACTTGTACTACGAGCTGATGGTGTCATGCCCTGCACCCTACGAGCCCTCAATATCCCACTCGGTCGTTAAGTATGCTACTTCCCAAGACTCGTCGTCGATCCGATAGAACAAATTTAAGATCAACACACTTGGAAGTAATCTGAACTTTCATTCAACAAACTCATGAACAAGATAATAGAGAGACAATTTAAATAAACTAACAAACCATTTTATAAACTTAACGATACTTACAAAGATAACATATACAAACTTTCCTAAAGGCCACAACCCGGACTACACATACTAAAAAGGGATCGGTGGTCAATCGATTCACTACTATACTAAAAAGGAGTCCCAAAAGATAAGGTTTCTCATGCTATCAAAAACCCCCCGGTTTTTGGTGGTGACCACAAGAGGTCGGGTTAGACATCTCACTAAAAAGAACACGATGGCAAGACTACGATTTAGAATCATCTCCATGGACATCGTCTCGGGTTTCGAAACCTCCGGTTTAGAATCTGGATTAGCAACAGCTCCGTTAGGGGGAGCAATCTCCATGAGATCTCACTCTCCTAATCCATCGTCAAGGGGAATGTCAAACCCACGGAGAGGACCGAAGGTCTTATCTCCATCTCTCAAGAACCATGCCAAATAGGTATGAGGTTTTCAAAACTTTTTACTCTTGTCGACCCAAACTGCACTAGTATGCCTAATATAGTCCCTATCATCACCTGCCGGCTACTCTGGCCAACCAATCTTCCATATCCATAGGTACCCCAAAATGTTGCAGTATCGGTCATAGTCAAGGTTGAGGGCCTGAAAATGTTTTTTTTTTTTTTTTTAGGTAAAGGCAATGTTTGTATAACTTTTCTAAACACCAATACAATCTAAGCTCAAACTACTCGACCGTATCGGGACACAAGGATGTCCATACAAGGTCAAGAGAGGTCTAGCAAATATACTAGATACAAAATGCCAAACAACCAAGCGAAGGACAATTGCATGCGAAAAGAAAGAAACCAAACCAACCGGAGGCTGGATGGATGCCTATGACATGACAGGAGCGAAACACTAGGGCAACGAAGGGGAAACCAGCGACGCTCTTTGCATAACGGGACTATGTATCCAAGTTGGCAAAGATGGAAGGTGGGAGCTCCCAATTCCTCTGAAGTCTTCTATTTGTCAGGGTGTCGGCAATTTTTCCTAAGGATAAGGATTTGTCCCTCACCGTCTTGGTGATGTGCTTGCGAATTGCCGGAAGGAAGATAGCCTTGCTCCTGAAGAGAAAATTGTTCCGTTCCATCCATATCGCATGGCAAAGTGCTCCAAAGGAGAACCTAGCGAGTCGATGGTAAAAAAAGAAGGACCCCACATACTTTCCTTGCCCGAAATGAGTTCGCCCACAGGCGATTACGCCATGGGAGAATGCATTTTGTAGCCCAGAAGGAAGCAAGTGTGCTAGTAATAGAACATTCGAAGAAGAGATGGTTGATGGAATCCGGTACTAGCCGGCAGAAAGCACAATATCCTGAAACAATGCGACGATGCTGAAGAAGGAGAACCTGTGTAGGAAGCCTATTCAGTGATGCAATCCATAATAGAAAGGAATGGCGGGGGGTTATATGAGAGTCCCATACAAAGGAATGCCAAGAAACTGGTTGGCCTTTCCTCCTTATGTGGTTCCAAGCCTGGACAACCGAATATGATTCAGTCGGGTTAGGGGTCCAGGTGAAGGTATCCGATGAATCATCATCGAAGCTTGGGGAGCTTCGGCCAGGACCATAATGTTATGCATCGGGTGATAGTTGCCAATTAGAGTGGTAGAAGTCCCATACTGTGGCTTCACGGGGGATTCGAGAAAGGTAGATATCTGAATTGCTGATATAGAGATGAAGGGGTCCTTTAGAATGCCACCAGTCATACCAGAAGGATACCGTCCGGCCGTTGCCAATCCTCCAGCTGAAGATGGTTACTGGCTAGTTCTCGCAGGTCAAGGATCTTCTTCCACGTCCAAGAGCAAAACTTAGGTTTGGACGTGGTCCAAAAATTTTTCTTCTGTAAGAAATTTGAGTGAATCCACTTGCACCACAGAGACTCCTTGTCGGTGAAAAGAAACCATATGTGCTTTAGAGTCATGGCCTTGTTATACTCAGAAAGTCTTCGTATCCCAAGGCCACCTTCTTCTCGTGGGAGACATACATCCTGCTAAGCTACCCTGGCTCTCCCAGTGCCTAAGCCAGGGCCTTTCCAAAGGAATTGTCGAAGAATGGTCTCGATGTCGTTCAAAACGCCTTTGGGAAGGGAGAAAATTGTGGCCCAGTATACGTGGATGGACTGCAATACTGATCGGATGAGCTGAATGCGACCAGCAAAGGAAAGGAATCTATGTGTCCAAGAATGGACCCGAGCCGTTATAGAATCAATGAGGTGTTTGCAATCCTCCTTACGAACTGGATGAGATGATAGGCACCCCGGATATCGGAAGGGTAGAGACCCTGTTGAAACCCAAGGCAATGAAGAATACCACTTTGTAGCTCGGGATTGCCTCCGGGAGAGGTAGATGCTACTCTTGTGAGGATTTGGTCCAAAAAGCGGACCATGTGGAGAATAAGTGAAGAGATTCGCTTATGAGCTCTATCGATCTCATGTGTCCTTGCGAGAATAAGAGGACGTCGTGCGCAAAAAGAAGATGGGATATGCGGGGTTTCTTGCATCTCAATACCACTTAAAATTCGGGGTATCCGTTTTGGCTTTAAGGATAGCTGAGAAAATTTCCATAACAAGGATGAAGAGGTACGGTGAGAGGGGGTCCCCCTGTCGTATCCCACGGCTACTAGGAAAATAACCATGTAGCTCTCCATTGATCGATATGGTGAATTTAGCAGTTGAAATGCATGCCATAACTAGCTTGACAAAATAAACTGGGAAATTGAAAGCAATAAGTACCCTCTCAATGAAGTTCCAGTCAACCATGTCAAAAGCTTTGTGAAAATCTACCTTGATGGCACATTTAGGTAGATAAGGTTTGTGATGGAAGTCTGCAAAGAGTTCTTGCGCTAACATGATATTATCACTAATCCTGCGATCTTTTACAAACGCCGTTTGGGAAGGTCCAATCAGCGTGGGGATGACCTTTGCCATGCGCCTAGCAAGGATTTTTGATATACATTTGTATAGGGTGTTGCAACATGCTATTGGACGGAAATCACTCATGGCCGATGCATTGGGGGTTTTCGGCACCAGCGTTAAGATAGTATTATTGATCTCCTTAAGCATACGACCCGTCTCAAAGAAAGCCTTAATTTTGCCTTCAGTAATGGATGGTCCGGTGATCTCCGGTATGCTTAAAGAATTCAACATTGTACCCCATCAGGCCCAGGAGCTTTGTCCTTAGCAAGAGAGAAAAGGCTAGCTTTAATTTCCTCGTCAGTGACGGGGAGGGTTAGAGAGCAACTCTGGCTTTCATTCAGGACATGTCCTAAGAGAACTCCCAATTCTGAAGTAGGAGGTAGGGTCAGAGCCGCATCGCCATTAAATAAGCTTTGGAAGTGGTGGACGATATGGGCCCTGACTTGCTGAGGTTCAGTGATAAGCATACCGTCTTCTGCCGAGATAGACAAAATTCGGTTGTGAAGTCTCCTTTTGTTGACATGGGTGTGAAAAAATTTTGTGTTCATGTCCCCCTCCTTAAGCCAGCGGATTCTAGATTTTTGCCTGAAGAAAGATTCTTCATGAGCTCTCAGGTCAGAAAAAGCTCGCAGGAGTGTCGCCTCTCTTGTCGCTAGGTTATGGTCAAAAGGATTTGATTCCAAAGCTACCTGTACAGCGGAGAGATCCAGTCTAGCTTGCTCCGTTCTAGCAGAGATGTTTGAAAAAGAAGACTTGTTCAAAAGCTTCAACTTTGTCTTAAGTATCTTGAGCTTGGAGCAGACTATAAACATAGGAGAGCCATCAATGGGAGAGTCCCAAGCTTGATTAACTAACTCCAAAAAGGTTGGATGAGAAGTCCAGTAGTTGAAAAACTTGAATGGCTTTTTGCATGCATTAGGCCTGAGGAGCTTGATCACCACGGGAGAGTGGTCAGAGATACCAGACGGAAGGAAATTCGCTTCAGAGAAGGAGAATTGCTGTAGCCAACAGTCATTGATAAGAACCCGGTCTATCTTTCGCATTTTCCGATTTGCACCAGAGGAATGGGTCCATGTAAATCGGCACCCTACATAGCGAAGGTCGTCTAAGCCCGCCCGGCTAAGACCTTCTCGACATTGATCAAAAGCTGGTATCCACTGAGTCGAGCCACCCACTCTATCTTCCGGGTCTCTAATCGCATTGAAATCCCCAGCAACGATCCATGGCAAGTCGCCGTTAGAGAGGCGAAAGAGGTCAGCCCATAGTTGCCTTCGTTTCACAAAAGTGTGTTCACCATAAACAACTGTGAACAAACAAGATTCCTGGAGATTGAAGAGACGAAGCTGAATATGTATTATTTGACTAGAGGAGAAAACAAGACTAATGTCCATTTCAGCTGGGTCCCAACCAAACCATATCCTGCCAAGAGGCGAGGAGTCATAATTAGAAAGCCAGCGCCAAGTAGGACATAGGCCTCCAGAAATCATATCAAAAGAGGAAGCCTTAGCTTTAGTTTCCAAGATGCCAGCACAACAAAGGCGATTCTTTTTAATGAAGGCCCGTATTTCAGCTTGTTTCAGGGGGTTAACGAGGCCCCTAATATTCCAAGCACCAAAAAACATAGGGAGAAAGGTTATTTACGAGATTTACTAGCCTTCCTCTTCTTGTTCTTCTTCTTCGAGGAGGACGAGCTAGTAGTTGTGCCTTGGCTGCCCAAGGAGGGAATAGGCCCCAAGGAGGCTTTGGAGGGATCCCCAGTGGTATACGATGCTAATCTTCTAGAGCGGGTGGTCGGGGGCGACAAGACATTGTCCTGGGCCATGAGATCTTCGGAGTCGCTGATGTCTTCCCCAACTTGTGATTGAGAAGAATTTCCAGAGGAGGAATTGATAGAAAGGTCCTCAAGCTGCTGATCAGGTTGTCCTTCAGTGACAGGCTCAGCAAAAAGTTCCAGCTCAGAATACTGGTCCATTCTGGCCGGCTCTGAGAAGGAGCTCTGAGGACGGTTCTGGGCGCGTGGACCAGTGATCTGTACTGCCATATAATCCAAAACAGGATTTTGAGGAAGTTCAAGAACCGGGTGCAAAACAGAAGGTAGATGTGCCTCTTCCCCTGTGTTTGTGTCCAGTGGGCGAACAGGAGCAGTTCTGGACACACCAGCATTCCCTGTGATTGGGGCGTTCAATTTATGCTGTGATAGACCGTGAGGAGAGGAGAGGACGTGAACTGAAGCCAAGCGAGTCTCCTCTTCTGGAATCGCATCAGGTACAGAGTTAGTTGCAGACCGTGTCTGGGAAGGGGCTTGTTCCACAGGCAAACTGCCCACTTCAGAATTACGGGGCCTAAGGGAGGTTCCAGGCCTTGTAGTGGAGGGTCCAGCTTTGGAAACCTGAGGACCAGTCTGAGTAGACTTTGACAAAACATGAGTGCTGGACAATCCTGAGTTCACGTCCAGAGCATGTAGCGATTCTGTTCTGTTCACACCCTCTGCAGGTCTGACCGGGCTGAAGCTGACTTGTTCTGTTCCAGCAGAGGGATTTAGTGGAAGGTTTTGAGCTAGTGGAGAGCCAAGAGCAGGGGTCTGAAGAGCCCCCCCTTTTGTGTTCTTGATCAGAGGCTGACCTGGTGCAATGGTAGAGGTGCCGGTCTTCTCCCCTGTACTCGCCTCTACAGTTCGGTTAGGTGCGGAACTATGCTGGTTCACGTGGCCTTTACCTTTCTTCCGGTTGACTTGGGTCCATACCTCCGTTTCCCGGGTCCGTAGGGAGGGTTCAGGTCTGTTTTTTGCTTGAGAATGGATAGTTGTCTCAGTTCTTTGTACAGAAAGTCCAGTATCACACGCAAATCCAGTTGAGCCAGGCTTGTGTCCAAACAACCCACATGAGGTGCAAACCATGGGTCTCCACTCGTATTCTACGTGAACCAAGTTGACTTCGCCATCCCATCGAACTTTCACGGTCTCTAGTCTGGGTTTTGCTGCGCTAATTTCGATACAAACCCTCGCGTAAGATATGCGAGTCATGTTCTCGGTTTGAGAGTCCACATAAAGTGGCTTCCCGATTGCACTTGCGATCCTTCCTATTCCCTCCGGTGACCACAAGGTGAGAGGGATCTCTCTCAGCCTCACCCAAACGGGGATGGAATCCATAGCATCCTTTTTGAGCTTAAGTCTAGAGTGCCATTGTTGTAAGAGCATAGTGCTACTAAATATAGAGACCGGGCCTAGGTCAAGAATTTTCCCGGCGATAATCTTCATTTGGCACCCGGAAGAAATAAAAACCATTTTCATGGAGTTTGACATCAGCAACATGATCACCCCAAGTTTTCTTGACAGCCTCCTCTGTTAGCTTGAATGGAACCTTCCTCCCAACAAAATGCCCGACAATGCATTCTTGCCAAATTGGATTCTGGGCAGCAGCTATTTCTGGTGTTATTTCCACTACTACTTCGCCATTTTCCTCAAGAGGGGGTACATAGTTTAGGTTATAGCCTTTGGTTTGCACCCGGGCAACATTCGCCCAAGTTCTAGGCGTGTGGGTTTGGTCCTTCATGATTTGAGGGGCCTTAAAGTGGGTACATCTGTCCTAGCAGAATTTCTTGCTGTATTTGCCTGGGAATCAGAGTGTACAGCTCCTTCAACAATATGAACTTTACCACGAGAGCGGCTCCTGGTCTTCGAGCGGCCTCTACTTCTACTACGGCTAGTGCCGCCTCTAAGGATCGGCCTCAGTTTCAAATGGGGGGCGGTCTCAGTGGCTACAGCAGAAGAGTTACCAGGTTGTTCATTCTCTTGGGCCATAGTTCTGGATGTCCCTATTGGTAAACCAGCTGCGTTGATTAAACCAGCATTATTGTCCAATTGAAGCTCCTCACTACCAGGGGAAGGGTTAGACTCCAATGGAAGCATCAGTTCAGCCGAAGCAGACGTTCTCTCCAAATGGGCATTTAATCGAGCACCTACCCGTCAACACTTTGGCAACAGAGGAAAAGGTGGAATGCACAACAGCCAGTCAACTAAAAAAAAGTCCACCAGATAATAACGCAAAACCAACTCAGCCTCCACTCCCAAACCAGCAGGGATACGAATAATTAACCAGAACTCCACCCCCGCTTCAACCAACACGCCAGAATTCCAGAACACCCGCAATACAGACGTACCAACCAGCCTCCCCAGATGCACCCAACGAAAATCTCAGCCCAACAACGCAGTATGGGGGAAGGGGGAAGATCGATTTGAGGTTGAAAGCCACGGGACCAACCTGGATCACAATCTCAGTTCAGTCGGTCTTCAAGGTTGAAACGACTTCAAGCCCAGATGCGTACAGATCTGAAATCCCGCTACTCTGTAGAAACGAGGAAGGAAAATCTTCGGTGGGGAGAAAGAGGGCTGTCCAATCGGCTTATCCTCCAAATCCCAGCCCAAGAGCTCGTCTGGGTCATCGGGAATCACCGGAATTCAACCGGATGAACAGTAACTCCGAAATCCCCACCAAATCATACTTCTTATCAAACACGGTGAGGGCCTGAAAATGTTATATTGCAATAATGAGAATAAATCTCAATAAGTAAATTACTTAAACCCCAACTAGAGTAACACATACTTCTGGAACACCCTAATCATGCAATCCTAAACAAAATGGCAAAACAATAATAATAACCCTCTTTGGCACAACCAACGTACAATTCATAACAAACGTCCCAACGAACACCCAACGATAACATCATATCACACATGCTTACCAAGCATAATTTAATCATGGCATTTGCATAATCATGCATAAAGACAATTAATAAGCCATACATGCTCAAATATCATTGTTGAACACAAAGCATTCCCCAATGTATATAACACTCGTAGTTTTCCATATTATTAACGACCCTTCGAGTCACACCGAACTCCCACCGGACTTCCGATCTAGCTGGGCATCGCCCCGCTACTTTGGGCGCGGCAACATTGGGGATTGAACCCCGCGGCAAGCCGGGTACCTAACGACATTCTAATAAGGAGCATCGATTCGGCCTCCACCGCGATCGGCAACGTCTAGAACCCCCGCCTATACGGCATCCGAACTCCTACCTGGTATCGTTTAGAACTCGTCTTAGACGGAACTTATCATGGCCATGCACGCAAACAATCACTCATTGCCAATTTTCATCTTTATTAATTATCTAATTCAAAGTATTTATGGCGTGTATTTTCCTATGAACGAACATGTCATAAATCGCACTCATAACCACATCAAACATCATTATCTTGTCACAAATTGCCATGATACACCAAGATTAGCCATGATTAATCACACGATCCATTCATCAAGTGTAAAATCAACCATGAAACATCAATTTCAGCCACATGATCATCATTCAAATTACGCGATTAAGCCATAGTCAACTAATCAGCCATGATTAAACAAATCAACCACACGATTAAACTAATTAACCATGTGATTATCAATCAAAGCCACACGATCAACTTCAAATCTCTAATCAGCCATATGATCAAACTTTATCACAGACTCATTTAATTTAAAACCACATGATTGAAATTGGCACATAATCAAATACTTTAAGCCATAAGATTAACATTCACATAGTAAGAACTAATGTGAGCCACATGATCAACCTATTGTTGACACCTAATTTTTAGCTCATTTTTTTAATATTTTTAAAAATTTCAAAATTAGGACTAGGAATCTTGGCCAAGCCTAGAAATCAATTTCTAAACAAAAAAAATAATTTTTTATCATTTTTCTGCATTTTTATTTAATTTCTTTTAGTCAAAATAAGTGAGAAAATCAAGAAAAATAGAAAATGGAATCAGAAAATTCCATAAAAATAGTCATTAGTCTTATTTTAAATTCAATTTCATGAATACATCATTAATTTTGAAAAATCTCAATCGAGTATATGTTTTTCCCAAAATTGGGCAAAATTAAACCCGAATTAAACCAAAAATCCAATTAAATTTTTTCTAGTCATTTTTAAGTCATAGTATCTTCACAACAAATGATTATGGGACCTTGAATTTCATAATGGTCGGTCCAATTGCATAATTTGGCATAAAAATAAAAAATCCCCAAAATTAGATTGAAAATTAAGAATTTTGTACCCAAATTGGGAATCGTGCCCAATATGAAATTGTCAAAACATGAGAACATCATTTCTAGGGTTAATCATATGTGGGTAATTTAATTTTGGCATCAATATTTCCTAATCAGGTCATTAGGACATTAAATTGAATAAAAACCTATTAACCCGAATATAAAAATGTGAAAATCTTGGACACAATCATAATAAAAATCGGGAAAAATCACATATTTGAGTTTAGAATATGATAGGAAATTCAATTTTGGGGTTTAATTTTGAAATTGGGTCAAAGTTGAGCTTAATTAGCGAATTTAGACCAACCCAGGTTTAATGGTCGACTGGGTCAGCCCGACCACGACCCAAGTTGGTTATTTTCTTCACCCAGCCGCCCAACACACACTAAACCCGAAAAAAAAACCATTTCAAGTCTACGACTTCACCGATCATTTCCGACTAATTTGGCACATGAAAATTGATTGGGCCAACCGGAAAATCTCCAGCTGGCACCAGTAAACCGATCTAACCAATCGGTAATTGGTTCTAACCGAATTTGGGCAGGAAAAATGGATCAACAAAAATGGAAAAACTGAACATTGCAGAAGAGAACCTATTCAACGAAATTATTGAGAGAGAGAAGAGAGAGAATAGGAGTGAAAGAGAGAGAGATTGAATGGGAGGTGAGTAGAGGCTTCTTGGACTGAGTGATCGACGCTTTCTTGGCCAGAAAAGCACTGGCGAATCGGCCCAGGTGGTGAGCCTCCTCACCTGAAACAGTTGGCCCAACGTTGGTCAACTGAGCCTGAAAATCGAGCTTGGAAGCCAAACCCACCGGTTGCAAGCTTAAGTGTTGAAGAACAAATCCGCGGGCACTACTTAGTCCAAGAACTCCGATTTGATTGCATTCGAATAAGGTAAAATCCCTTCACAGTCACGGTTTTCTAGAATTCAAAAAAAGTATGATTTGATTCAATCATGTTGTTCTTGTGATTTCCTTTGCGATTTTGTATTCTTGGATGTGCAAAACTAGTTTCTAATCACATTTTGTACTGTTTGATTGCATTTGGATAACAAAAACTGTATAAACTGAGTCGGCCATCTCATGAATCATCTCGCCGGAGCTCAGACATTGTTGTTGGGGCATCACCATGGCCATAGGCCAACCAAGTTAGCTTCATTTGACCTTGATTGATATTTAGATTGAGATAGACGGCTAGGGTGCTCTGTGTAATGATTTGAGAGTTTGAATAGTTATATTAGAACAAGTTGCAAGTTAAAGTTTTTGAACTTCGTTTTCACCGGCCGGCGACGTTTTAGTGACGAATCAAATAGGTTAAATGGCTAGAGGACAATGTGGAGTTAGTATATCATTAAGAATTGATGCTGGAAAATGGCTGGAAGGTCGTTAGAATTTGGATCGAACCGACGACCTTGAAAATGTGAAACATAGAACCATGCACCCCAGGTGCTTGGGGAAATGCCCCAATGAAGTATTTTTGAAACGGCACCGTTTTGTGCTGTGCCCACCGGAGAAGGTGACCGGTGCCGGCGTCGGCAACGCTTGGCTCGGCCAAGCTGAATTGGGTTGAACTTGTCCGGTCCGGTTCATTTCCCAACGGGAAATTTCAAAAAATAAATAAAAATAACAAATAAATAAAAATAAATACAAAAATACAAAAAATCAAGTCAAAAATCAGAAAAACAGAAAATTCACAAAAAAATTAGAAAATTCATAAAAAAATTCAAAAATTTTTAGAAAATTCATAAAAATTCAAAAATTTTTAGAAAATTTATAAAAATTTGGAAAATTCAGAAAATACAAATAAAAAATGTAAAGAATTTTAAAAATCAATAAAAAATTGAAAAATTGGAAAATTCATAAAAATTTTTAAAAAATCATAAAAATCGATTCTCAGTTAAAAAAAAGTTTTTTCGAAAAAAAATCAAAAATTCAAAAATTTTAAAAAATTCACAGAATGGTCTAAAAACACCGTGGCCAATCATAAAAAGTAAGATTTGAATTTTTGGAAGTACCCAAGTGGTATTTTTAGAAAATTCCAAATTAGGGGTTTATAACCAAAAAAAACCCTAAAACCCTAAAAAATGTATATCATGAAATGAAGAAGCTTTTAGAGCTTCATTAGGGTTTGAGTGTTTTGATTGATTTTCGTTTTAGAGACCACTCAGGATTAATTGATTTGATTGACTTTGATTTTGCATTTAATACTTGTTTGGTTTTTCCTACGATTAGATTGGATAGGATTAGTGGGTAAGCCTCGGAAATTGCATGACACGTTAGACATCATATCGTTCTTAGGTACCGAAAAGGCGTTAGGAATCTCGATTTGGGATCAATAACGTAATCAAGGCCCCATACTCAGAATCTTTGTTTCATAGAATCGTGGTATATCTCTCAAATCTGACGATTAGGTTTCTAGTCTACCCATTAATAATGACTAGTGGCGACTACAAAATCATAAACCTAGACTAAATAAGAAATTACCTTCCACTATCACGTGAAGTATGGTTTGGGAAAGACCCTTACAAGGAAATACCTCCTTAATGCGCAAGTTCGAAAGCCTCAAAAAGCGTGGCGCGATAGGCTTGGCGACTTCATTGGGGATTATGAACCTTTTCTAGGTGGACTTAGGCCTAGATAGAGCGATATGCTTGTATTTTATGCTTGCAAGGATCCTAGGTGCGTCCGCTAATGATAATGTTAAATGGTTTTGTAGGCGAGTGGTATAAAGGGGTGTGGTCTTTGTTAACCCTTGTTTTCTGAGGATGGTGTTGGGATTGAATGTGTTGTGAATGAATTTTAGAAGTGTTGTTTGGTCATTAATTGCTATGCATGTCTTTAAATTACTTTAGCATTACACCATTAGCACACACCACTCGTAGCCCAACCCCAGCTACATTTAGGATTACCCTTACGAGATATGTGTTTAGGTGAAACTATGGGCCGATTGCTCATGGGATCATTTAAATACAATGCCGATCATCAAGGTGGAATAATATTCCATAACTTTAGGTCGATTGCCTATTGGAATGGAATCTCTTGTCCATTAAGGTGATGACCTTGAGCCTTTAGAATATCCTACCCTTTTAGGCGTCAAAACTTCACTTGTTACATTCGCTTGTCTTTGCGGTTGGTATACCTAAAATCAAACATAAATATTATGGTAAGCAAGTATCGTTCCATTCCATTCTTTTACAATTATGCATGTTAGTTGGCACATTCTTAAAAAATGCCTAAATGATATTCAATGCTTGGTTTAAATGCCCTTTTGTTTTAGAATGTATGATTAGGGCATCATACTCCATTTGACCATTCTTTCTTTTTTAGATGAAATGTATAGGTCCATGGCGGATTTCTCATGTAATTCAAATGCTTATTTGTTCATTTCAATACGTTCGAAGTTGCAAACCATAGATTAGGACTTTACGGTCTAAATGGACTATGACAAAATAGGCATTTACATCACACATTGAATTTGTCCATGATCTCAACTATATGCTCTTTTAAGGTTTAAGCAGTTCAAAATAACACTTGCATTACTTTGAGGGGCATGCAAGTTTATTTAACCTCAAATCCTACCTAAAAAAAGAACATATAAGTGAAACAGGGGCATAAAATCAATTGATAATCCATGGTGAATAATAATCACTTTCTTTTTTACATGCTTTAGATCGAAAATTGGGAAACTAGATATACAAGTCATTCCTATTCCAAAGAAGGAGCTTTTGGCATGGTGGGTAAACATGACAAAGGACAACAAAAGCATACGTAAGGGAAAGGCTCGGTGTATTTGTTCAAGCTCATCAACCTGGAGTACCAAGTCGGTCTAATCCAAGCATTATCCCATTTTTGGGAATTTACCACTGCCACATTTCAATTGGGCAAGCACGAGATAGTACCTACACTAGAAGAATATAAGGCAACCATTGGGATTGATTTCGAGTCAAGAACCATTGAGCCTCGGTCAGATTGAAACCTACAAGTGTTATAGCTGAATTTTTTAAACTTGAAGACCCCTCAAGTGGAAAAGTTGATCAAGTCAAATACCGGGAGATTTCCCCTATAATACTTAGTGGACAATTACTCCAAATTGCCGAAAAGAAGCGGGAAATACTTTCATGAGGGTTTTTATTCTGGCTTTCTTCGGATTTATTTTATTTCCAACATCAAGGACGGGATTAAATCCTCTTGTTGCGGTAATTGCTAGGCAAGCTTGTCTAAAATGGAACTTCTCCAACATGCTCTTGGCGGAGACTATCATTTCACCAAATAAATACCAAAATCAACAAAAGGATGTACTATAAGCTTTAGTTGGATTACTTTCTGTATGGTTTATCTCCCATATTCGGTCTTGGGAGCGTTATATGGGCACTCGAGAGATGGACTCATCTACTAACCCTATTGAGAAGTATTTGAAACTCCAAAAAAAAATGCCAAAGTACTCTTTTCATAAGTGGGCAAACTTCATTAGAGCATTAACTCCCGACCAACTTCAATGGAGAATTTGATGGATGAAGATAGCGAAGCTCAAATTACTACCTAAGACGGTAATTTTGTGCCTTTACTAAGATTTAGTGGCGGAACTGCTTATTGTCCACTAAGAGTCATAAGACAATTCGGCATGGTTCAACACATTCCACCTATTTGGCATCTTGAGGAGTTCACATTTGAGATACCGCAAGAACTTATACCGGAAAATAAAAGTAAAGAGTTATGAACAAGGGTCGATGGGATTGTGAATTCCTTGAAGAGATCAACCAAATAAAAAGTACAATGGCTGGAAGATTTGGAAGGAGAAATGAAGCCATTTTTGGCATCTAATGAGTATATAAGGTGGTTGAAGGCTAAACGACCAATTGACGTCGAACCTTATGTACCTTTGAGTGTTACAATGAGTTGTACATCCCAAAGTACATCGTGCCGAGCACGCGAGGTGTAGAGCCATATGTTCCGAGGAAGTGATGGTGATGTGGAAGAATGTGAGACCGAGTCAAGAAGTATGAAGAAGCTGAAGCTACCTTAACTAGCAAGAAGCCTAGACTTGTTTAAGCTAGTATTTCCCTATTTTGATAAATAGCATTGTAATAAAAAAATTTAAAATAATTAAAATAATTGCTTAATGAAGGTTCGAAATATTGAAAAATCACTATGGATTACAATTCTTTGAATTACATGATTCTTTGAGAAAGACATTGATGAAGAATTTTATACAAAGCTAAGGCTTGTATGAAATTTTTTATCCTTGACAATCTCATGAAACCATATAATTAAAAGGATGTAGGGTTTCGTGATCATTTTCCTATGCTAATATTAGGTCTTTTTTTGTAAATCAGGTTGTTTAGCAATGGAAGGTAAAAGACCCCGGACTCGCCTACAAGTTAGAATAGCAGAAGAAGAAACCCATGCTCGACTAGTTGAAGTCGAGAATCAAATGACCCAAATGGTTACAATGATGGCGGAAATGAAGGCTTTTATTCTTGCATCTCGAGGATCTTATCCTACTACTCCAAATGTAAGAACTTTAAACGCAGCTGAAACACCAATTGAAGACCCAGTCAGAAACAGAGAACCAGTTCAAGAAAATCCTCCAAAGACTACACCTGAGGTGGTAAATTTGGAAGCGGATGATCAAATCAAGAAAACGTCCAAAACAAAAGATAAAGAAGAGGCCAAGAGATTGGTCAAAATTAAAGAATGTTTAACAAGTCAAGGTGAGCTTTAAAGGTTCAACAAGTTCTCATCGTATGCAAATGTGGTTGTTTTAGAAAACTATAAGGAGCCAAAGTTTGTGAGCAACTATGATAGCACTAGTTGTCCCGAAAGCCATTTGAAATATTATCTCTGTAAGATGGCAAGATATTCAGACAACACGCCACTTCTTATTAGTACATTTCAAGACAGTTTGAGAGGGACGACCCTTGCATGGTACACAACCCTCAACATAGAAGACTTCGCTGAATGGGATCATTTGGCGAAAGAATTTCTTCGACGGTACAAGTTCAATGTTGAAGTATTCCAAACTAGAGAAGATTTCGTCAGAACCGAGAAACAGAATAATGAAGGGCCTAGAGCCTATGCTCAGAAATGGAAAGCTGTTGTTTCACAAGTAAAGCCCGCCATAAGTGAAGACAATCTCATTAAGCTCTTTTTAAGGTCATTGCAAATTGAGTATTATGACAAGCTTCATGTATCAGGCTGTCAGACATTCATCATGTTTAAAAAAAAAAGAAGGCTCAAGAAACAGCAGCACGAAGGCCTTACCCCAGGAAACAAGACAAAGAACCCATCCGAGAAGTGACTATGGTATCAAATGTTGCTTGGAAAAATCCGAGGCAATTTGAGCCAAATAAAAAGCCCGTGAGGCAATATACACCGCTGTCCCGACCCCTATCAAAGCTATTACCAATGCTTCCGAAAGGCATTTGGTGGCCAAAGAAGTACCAAGAGACAATGTCACGCCCCGAACCCTACTTATCCATCGGAACGAAAGCATCCCCTATACACTTTGATCGATCAGAGTCGGCGTCCCAGGAGACATCGCCGACCCAACCACAACATCAGAGTTAAAAACACATGCGGAAGCAAATTGCAAACCCTGACAAATAAAGATGAACAAGGAAGCCACACAGATCAAAACATCAGGTAAAACCTCATTCTCATATATATATATACAAACTGTTTACATAAAGAACATAGATACATGTATGCTATCCCTATAGGTCTAGGTCGTGGTCAAACTAGCATCA
>JAMXDD010000010.1:19623243-19720832 GCA_024733475.1 Syzygium grande
TAGACTAGTTGGTCGGCAGTAGGGATCCTCACCTTTTTTATTATAGTGATCCTTAGCCGTAGTGGTTATGATTGTACATGTATCCGTGTTCTTTTGTATAAACAATTATATATATATATGAGAATGAGGTTTTACCTGATGATATTTTGATTGTTTGGCTTCCTTTGCTCATCTTTATTTGTCGGGTTTGTAATCGCCGCTGTGTTTTTTTTTTTTTTTATACTTTGATTGTTGTTGGCCCATGAGGTCTCCCGGGGACTTCGCACTATGATCGACCGGAGTGTTAAGGGGATGCTCGCTTTCCGATGGGTAAGTTGGGTTCGGGGCGTGACAGCCGGAGCCGATGGACCAAGACCTAGGCAAAGACGGAGAGATTGCTGAGTTGGGATCGGACGGGGAGATAGTGTATGAGGAGGAATCATATCTGTATCTGGATCCAGAGCTAGAGATGGATTCAGAGGATGAGTGGGCAGCCGCCCAGGCCACAGAATCAGAGGAGTCCAAGTCAGTGAAGGGTCCTCGAGGAGCCTACTGAGTCTTCGGACCTGGACTGGGAGCCTTAGAGTGCATCGGAGCTTGGTAGGGAGGACTGTTTGTCTATAGTCCTCCTTGTAGGTCTAGTTAGACTCACCCTAGCCACCAATCCTTTTTGTTTGTAGGGCTGTTTGCAGGTTTTTGAGCTGGTTGTATATGATGACGTGTATGTATGCAAACGTTGTAAAAGCACTTTTGATGGTAATATAAAGTGTACACATTTTTAGTATTGTTGACTGTTACAGTGCTACACATTGTCTCATATTAAGATAATTGTCTGGGTTGGTTATTTAATTTGCTTCCGCTTGTGCTTGTTCTCTGATTGGGCATTGAGTCGGTTACTTTTCCTGGGACGTTGTGCGCATATTGACTGTGGTAGGGATGTTTGCGTGCCGTAGGGTACGGGGCATGACAAAATATGCAATCTTTATATGCATTTCAGGCAATCAAATTTCCTTTTAAGGGAAGTATTTGAGCAAAGTGTTTGCAACTTTCAAGAAATGCTTGAAATAATCATTTTGGAAGACCTTCATTAGAAAAGATTTGTTTTGATCTCTGAATTTGGTCTTTTCTTCATTTGATCGAAAGGGGATTGATCTAATATCCCTCGATTTTATTTTTCCTAACCAATCTATAGATATTCGCAATGTATACAATCCAATTGATCTGATGAGGTCTTTCAAAAGGTTGTAATGTTAGCTTGGTCAATAGCTATTCAAAGGATAGACATTCTGAGGCCAAGAAAAAGATTTCATCATATTTGACTTCGGGATCTACAAGTTAAGAACCTCGAGGATAAGACAAAATAATATTGCTTACACTTCTTTGAGTGATGACTTCTTGTCATGAAATCATATTTTCACTCTCAACATCCCAATCTGAAGAGTCTTTGGGGTGAGGTTGTAATATTGGTATTGGATAGGCTCAAAAGGCTCAATTGTTTTTAAATTCAGAGGTTTTCATGAAACTGGTGATCTTCTTGGCATCATCACCCTTTTCTTTGTCCTTTGGGGATCTTTTCTTAGCATGAACACAAAAGTCCCCTAAACTTTCATCGAGATTTTCAACCACTGATTTGTTGTGACTTTTGATTGTTCACAACTTTTGCTTTTGACTTGACTTCCGTCATTCTTTCTTTTGAATGCTCTTTTTCTTTTGCTTATTTTTCTAGGCATTGGCCTTGCTTTTACCAGGCACACTGCTTTTTCATGCCCCAGACTCCTTTTATCCTTGATCTTTTGCATTCTAAGGACTATGTATTCTGCCTTTTGCTTTCTATTTATCAAAGTAGATCATATGTGTCACGCCCGAACCCCCATCGAGCTCGCGACACCCCCTGCTCCGGTCGAAATGATGCGACGTCCCAGGAACGTCGCCGACCCAACCCAAACATCAGAGCCACATGCGGAAGCGAATAATAAAACCCCGGACAAATAATGACGACAACAGGGTAGAATAGCAGAACCATCCAGCAACTACATATTCATACAGCACCGAATATATAAACATCGTATTATGTATATATTTAGCAAACTAGTATCAGGTAATCACCGTTATAACAAAATATCGGGGCTTGGTTATCTTAACTTCACTATCGGATAACCCAAGCTATACAACCCCTAAAATGCCCTAGGAAAACCTAAGGGTCGCCCTCCTCCAATCTGGCCAGGCGATTCTTCGGCTTGAGCCTCCTGGACACTCACTGCAGTCCCACCGGGTACCAAAAGCGTTCCCAGAACTTCCAAAAAAAAAAGGCGACTTCCCGGTTTATGGCTGGGGTCTGAAAGTGTCGGTTATACAACAACCGTGAGACGAATCTCAATAAGTGTACAACCCCAAACCCCACGTAGGCACTCACGCATCGCCCGCATTTAAAACACGCCAGTAACACATGACCATCAATTAAACTAACAACCACACACGACCCTACCTGGAATCCAACATACACGCCCCTCGCACGTTAGACAATAACACAGCCAACATATTGCAGCAATGAATCACCAGCGCCCGCGTGTCTCAATTATAAAATAAAACCCACTTGGGCACGCCCCATACCGTACCTAGCAGTTTTACCCCATAATTAAGCATCACATCCGCGATACAAACACACTCTTTTAGAACTCACACCACCGCGTCACTTTCTTAGTTTCACTCGTTCCGTCAATTCTTGCTCATTCTCAACCTTTCCACCACTACCGTGCCCGCGTAAAACGCATCAGGCCAACGGTCTTCTGACCTCGTCAGGCATCGTCACCCCGTCGGGCCGGGCATCGTCACCTCGTCAGGGACGGCATCGTCCCGCGTAAACGTACATGCCTCAGGACGGAATCCTACACACACTTTCCTTCTACCGTGCCCGCGTAAAACGCATCAGGCCAACGGTCTTCTGACCACGTCAGGCATCGACACCTCGTCAGGCCGGGCATCGTCACCTCGTCAGGGACGGCATCGTCCGCAAACGCCGCCTCGGGACGGATCCTTTCCAACCAATCCCACATTTCCAAACCTTCGCTCCACACTCTCCACACGTACCACGCCATCACACAAACACACTACCAAACATACACACTTCACGACATTCCATAATTTCGCATTCTCGTCCACGAACACGCACCACTTAACCACACGCTCTTGACACGCGAATTCAATGCACATCCACATCACCATATCACCACACTTCACGGCTACACAAACACGGCACGCCACCACCCCACATTCAGCCCAATGCACAAACCAAATCAGCCCACAACGATTTCCAAGCCAACCAACAAGCACAATCACATAACCACGCACAATTTTCCATTCAAAGCACAATCCCATTAATTAATCGCACAAATTAATTCCGATCAAACCCCAACATCACAGCCCTAATCCAAGCTCCCTAAACCTCAAAATTTCATCGCCTAATCAGTCCGAGAGAGATAAAAACCGAGAGTGAACAAAATCGGGTCCAAACTGGGCTGTTGAGCAGGGACAGAAATTCAGTTGAAATAAATAGTAAACTAATTCCAAAAATTCTGAAATTTGGATATGTCATAAAAAACATCTTGATAAACATTTCTTATGAAGAACATGAAA
Source organism: Syzygium grande (assembly GCA_024733475.1). Classification (NCBI taxonomy): domain Eukaryota; kingdom Viridiplantae; phylum Streptophyta; class Magnoliopsida; order Myrtales; family Myrtaceae; genus Syzygium; species Syzygium grande. The sequence goes on from JAMXDD010000010.1 coordinate 19,626,856, forward strand.
TCCGGTTCAATCTGAAACCATGCCATTTTGTCCCTTGAAATCAGACCAAAATCAGTTCGCTCAAACAGACCATTTTGTCCTCAAAATACATTTATTTCAACACTCAAATCACCTTGAAAATATTTGAAATTTTTATATGTTATAGCCACGAGTGTCCCCAACAACTTTCATGAAGGAAGTATTTTGAAAATAGGTCTAGAAAAATTTATAAAAATTCGAACAGACCCGAAGGTCGGGTGAACAGTAAATCGGGCAGTTTTATTTCGGTCCAAAGAGGGACTTCCGAATGGCATCAAACGATCTCCAAAAATTCCTAAATTAAATTATGTTATACTTCAAGATGTTAGGAACAACTTTCATGAAGAACAATTTCTCAAATTCGGGCCACATAAGTCACAGTAAAAATAACAAAAACCAGCGACGCAGCAGCAACCTAACTGGGAATCAACCAACATGCACCACCGAGCACATCCAGCCACGAAATTCACCCTAAACCGAGCCCTAAACGAGCCTAACAATACCCGAGGTCCTAGGCGACATTTGGGGAGGTCACTTACCTAAGAAAGGCGAGACGAACGGGCCCGAACAGCAGCAGCAGCAGCAGCAGGTGATGATCACAAAAAGGGAGAAAATGAAAGGAAGAAGGGAGGAGGAGGAAAACGTGGGGAAGGGAGGGGGGCTGCTGAACGTGGGCTGACTGAATGGGGAGGAGAGAGAGGGGCTGGTCAGCTGGTCAAAAATATCAGCCCCAAAAGTGCCACGTGTCGCGATCCCACGCGATTTCCGTTTTGCCCTTGATCCGACGGTCTTTATTTGTGTCTATCTAATAATTCAGGGGCAATATGGTAAATCAATAATTCCAATTTCTTTTCACTTATTTTAGTCCTCAATTATTATCCAAAATTGTCCAAAATTCGGAATTCCCAAAGACAGGTCCAGGGCAAAATGGTAATTTTCCGGTCCCGGGCGAAATTCAATTTTCGCACATACGTTCCCATATATGCGTGGCCAACATAATATGGCGTCGGAATCGCGAAATTCACTTTCTAAGTCCTCGAAAATCGATTGCGGTTTCGAATAAAATAATATTATTTTTCCAATTTTTGTCGAAATTCCGCTTTTGTCCAAAACCACTCTAAATGTGCGTACCACCCCAAAATGACCTTGGCCACGAAAAATAACCTCAAACGGCCTTGAATCCAGCCCTTACCCATGTGGGCAAAACTGTAATTTTTCCGGCCCCGACCGAAATCCATTTTTGCGAAATGGGTGGCCCCAAGGTTGGCCAAGCCAAAAACGTCATCGGCCGCCCAAAATTGTCACTTTCAAAATTCTCGATTCCCGGGCCCGAATTCCAAGAAATGACTAAAATTGACTAATCGCGATTTTAGCTTATCTCCGGCTAACGGTGGCTCATTAGGATTACGCTCTCGACCCGTGACCGACACTAAGTCAAATCACGTTTAAGTTCGCTCGAACCAAGGAGACCTCGATTGTCATATAATTGCGAGGGTCTGTCACTAGTGCCCTTTGGACACGATCAATCAAATAGACCGGTCTCGGTTGGCTCAAAACATTCCCTCGTCAATCCATATGGTCGAAGATCGAACCATGGTCAAGTTCTTTGGTCGTGCGAACTCAATCCTGTCTTGACCTTAACCCTAAGGTTAGCATCCCGAAATCTGCGGGTCCCGGGTGAGATCTCACTATAGTGCATTGATCAATTTCATTTCTTAAATCCCGGGAAAAGGATCGAAAATTCAGATTGTTACAATATGCTCATGCTCTAGTGCAAAGAGATAATCACCAATTTGGGGTTCTGAAATGAATATTCAAGCTCAATTAGGCTTTGCCAAAGGTAAGTGTGTTTGGAATATGGAAAAGAAATGCTCTTCTTCCTTTTGGGTTGTTGTGAGCTTCCATATGAATTCATTTGAGGTTATCACAGAAAGATTGATGCAAGTGTATGCAATAAAATCTTTCTTGATCCTATTCTCCATAAATGCCAATCGTGAACCTCCTAATTTGCCCCAGTATTGGGTGGTTTTAACAGGGTTGTTTTTAGGAAATTTCTCCACTATTTATGCTCAAATTTGGCTTGGAAGGGATGATCATGCATTTGGGATAGTGAAATGATTACCTTTCATCATTTCGATCTTATATAATCATTGCGAACATCCCCTATTTCCTTCAGATGAGGTTTTCTCTCATTCTCATATTCACCATTCCCTTCACTCGAGTGTATAGGGGATGTATTTGATATGACTTAACTTTTATCATTTGAAGGCCTTTCCCTTTGATTTGATCCAAACTTTTTCTCTGAAATTTTTCATGACTTTCGTAAAAATCTTCCTTTCTAAGGAATTCTGATGCGTAATACATGCTCAAAGAATGTATGAGTCAAAACTTTTTGTTTAAAGCACTTTTTAGGTAATCTTTGAAACAACCTTTCATGCTAATCTGCTTGGGGAAAAGAAGTTTCATTTTTCCAGAAAATTAACTTCCTCAATACCCAAATTTGCAAGTTAGGGATACTTACATGATCGGTTCATCAATATCCCTCTTGATTGTTTTGATTTTATCTTTTCAAACTTCTGCACTAGTTTGCTCCAATAGAGATTTGAAAATGGAATGTTTGAGCTCAAATTCATAGGTTAGAGATACTTACCTTATCGATTTGATGAGATCCCATCATGGCCCAAACCCTAGAGCACACAACATCCCTGCCAAGGTCGAATTGGGTGTGACGTCCCATGACGCGTCACCTACCCATGACACATCATAGAGATCATTGCACATGCGCGGAAGCAACATACATAAAATTCACCCATATGATTTAAAACACGTGACCCAGGATAGCTCAACAAACAACAACAATATCAACATTCACTTTTATACATTGCCATGGTACTGAGCATACAAACAGCATTACATACAAACTTAGCAAGGCGAGCATCCAAAAACCACCGACACAACAAAAAGGGCCAAGTGGTTGGGTTAACTTAGTTTCCCTATAGGTTGACTTATCTATCAAAAAGTGACCGGTCAGACCTACTCTACACAGCCACTAAACTAGCTTGGTGGCACCTAAGGGTCTGATGCGGGAGCATCCGAGACTACTGATCAATCCTTAAGTCTTGAGCAGATTCCTTCAGCAAAACAAACACTATCGGTACTTATTCATGCCAAGACTAACTTCGGTTACAATTTGCTTCGATGGGTTAAGGAATGATGATACCAATATTAAAATTCGTTGCTGATCGATGCTATATCAAAAGGGAGTTATTCAGGATAAGTTCCGTAGTGATTTAATGTTCTTTGGAAGTGGATATTTGCTGGTTATTATTGATGGACGAATTTTGAAGGCTGAAGAGTTAAGGCTCCTAGTCCCCATGTTGTTTATTGCATTCCCTAGTTCCTAGACCTTTAATGCTATTTCAGTCTTGTTTAGTCTTTAATGTTTGGGTAGTTCCCATGTTGTTTTCAATTCTGAGTCTAATATCTATATAATGAGACATATTCTCATTTGTAAGGGGACTGGTTGAATGAATGAAAATTCCTCTTTGTGAGTTGAATTATTATCTCGATTCTTTATCCAACGTCGTTGGTGGTGAATCAAACAGTTCTTTATCCTTGGTGGGTGGAATTTCCTTTAAGCCTTGGTGGTGAACTGTAATTATCTCGGTCCTTTATCCTAGACTGGTGGCTTGTGCCTTTAGGCTTAGGTGATAGACCTTCCATATCCTCGAGTTACAAACATCCCCACAAACACAGTGCCTCGTCCACTTCCTCCCAGAATCGCTCACTCCACAGAGCTTATTTGTCGAAACTCAAAACACGAAAGTTGTAGATCTACGAGTCCTTGATCTGTGGCTTTTGGAATCGAGTCAATCCGACCTGTATTGAGGAAGTTACGCCCATTTTTCCGAAATCGTGCAGTCCTGAAATTTTCTGTTCGGAGTCACTCGCCCACGCACGCATCAGGGTCATCCTCCACCTGACCTTCTCCTGAATCCTCTGACTCATGCCCCGGAGGAATATGAGGATTGCGGTACGGAGGGATCGCCTGCAATGGTTGCATAGCCTGTGGCTCCACTGGGGGCACCATGGACGGCTCCTTAACCGACTCCTTAGGATCAACAATCTCGCCATCGGAAGGAATGATCACCGAAGGGTCCCACTCACCAATGCCATCAAAAGGGATATCGAAGCTTCTTAGCGGACTGGTCTCCTCTAAACCACCACGATAAGTCCAAGCTATATAGGGGTACAGCTTTAGGTATAATCCGCCTTCATCAACCCAAACAATGCTCGAGTACTTGATATAAGCTCGGTCATCTCCTAAAGGGTACTCCACCTCTTGAGTATCCACATGCCTAGGGATCCCAAAACGAGGAGGTAGGCCTACTGGGTTCATGGCTGGGGTCTAAAATTGTGGGTTTTAACACCAATGAGACGAATCTCAGGGACTAAAATCCCATAAACCTAAACTAGGCTAACATGCACCTCCTGATAGGAAACAAATCACAAGCAACCAGCAATAATTTGGCATTCAATTGACCTAGGCCCTTGGGCCCAAATCGAGCACACAATTAACCCTGTAGGATAGGCATAATATAATGATACTCATGGTACATACACAGTCACACTTAGTCACACGTACGCCATACGCATGCTCATAACTATTAGTGCTTGCTTCGCACACAAGTCATCGATACACACAACTATCAATACACTCTTGCACACATATGTCATGCTCATGATCCGGCTCAGTAATACATATTGGCACACTACTCATTTCTCAATTAGAATTCGATCCGCATAAAATGCATCGGGGTAATTATGGTGATCACATGCACATGTCAGGCACGCATACTCACACAATTCTCATTTCAAGCCAATGCTCAACATGCAAAATGCGTGACCATGCAGTCCCCCACTAAGCCAATAACATGATGTACAATGAGCATCAAATTTCACTTAGGCACATCAACAATTTATGCCAATTCAACTTGCATCTTAACATGCCCAGTTCACATCATGACGTGCTCAATTTACACTTAGCCTGCTCAAATTAAGTAGATCAATACAATCTTGTATGGCACAAAGTCGAAGCACATGATTCACATACTTGAGCAATAGGTTCCCTGCCAAATCAATGGCCAATCACATACTGCATCACTTGGCTACACAAACACGCAGCATGGCAATATAAAATTGAGCACAATCAAGCACAAACTAATCACCAAATCCACCAAACAAGGCATGCTCGGGAATTATCCTCATTAGACCCAAAATCGCCCAAACTTAGGTCAATTAAACTCTATATGGGCAGCCACTAATTCTGGTCAATCTCAGCCATAATTCAACCCCAAAATATCTCATTAAGCTTCCCAATTCATCTATTTAGTTCAATACGAACCCGGCACACAATTGGCACGTAATTCGTGTGATTAGCACAACACAAGCTTGCACATTCGAGACCCGCCATGTCAGCTCATACTCGGCCACTAAATGCACACGACAGGGCATCACCAAATTAACACCCAATCAAGCATGAATCAGCCACTAATCGCACAATACGAAGCATGCTCGGGATTTCACCATAAAGTCCTAAATTAGCCAAACTTAGGCCATTTAATCCCAAAAATTCCAGTCATGATACAACCCACTCTAGGGCACTAAACCACATTGAAATTAGCATATTAGGCTCCCAAATCACCACCTAATCATTCAGTCCACTAATCATTCCCAAAATCATACTAATTAATCTCAAATCTCACCCTAACCCATCTAGAAATGCTTGGAAGCCTAATTAAGGTTTAGGGATATTTACTCACAATTTTCCTAAGCTCCAAACATAGCTAAATAGGTGGGGAATAGGCGGTCCAAGTGACGGCTCACAGCCGCGGCGATGACCAACGGTCCTCACGCGACCGAAAGGAGCTGGTTTGGTGGCCTAGGGAGGAGAGAGAGAGACAAGACGGTCAGGTGAGGCAGAGACGATGAGATTAGGCGGAGCTGGACGGCGACGCTCGACTCCGGCGATCGGCGGTGCTCACGCTGAACAAGGGAAATGGAGGGAGAGAGAAATTGGCGTGGGGGAGAGTGATAGCCGGTGGTGAGGTGAGAATGAGGGAGAGAGAGAGAATTATTGGTCTAAAAAGTGGGTTTGACCAACTTTTCCTAATTCCTATTTTGCCCTTTATTTGCTTGGTTAGGATCAATTCATCACCAATAATTGAGGGGCATTTTGATCCAAGAATTTCTAAATTATTAGAGGCTGATCTTATCCAATTTAATCCCCAAAATTCGGAATACCAAAAATAGGCCTAGGGGCAAAATCGTCACTTTCCGATTCTGGGCCAAATTCCGTTTTTCGACCGTACTAATCCCAAATATCATTGGCCACACTAAAATGACGTCGTCCTTGCAAAATAGTCGCGCACGTCCACGAAATTCAACGTCCAAGTCCGAATCAAATTTAACGATCAAAATTACTCAATTACAATTTTAAGGTCTCTTACTAACGGGCGGCTATTTAGGGGTTACGCATATCGACCTAGGATTACTTGAGTCGTGACGGTCTCGATTACCGGGAAAACACGAGGAATTATCGCGAGTTTCGATGGTCGCGATCGTTCGGTTCAAGTTTGGGATTTGTTCATCACGCGTGCTCTCAGTCGTGCGGAATTACCCGCAATTCGATCATACGTCACTGGCCAACTAAATCCGTCACCTTTTTACGATCGGCCTACATTGGTCCAAAATATTTCCTCATTATTTCTCGGAATCGGTGCCCGATTCACGATCGGGTCCCTGGTCCAGTATTGCTTTCCTAGTTAGCCATTCCCTTATGGTTAGTAACCTGAGAGTGCTCAATTCCAGGCGAGACTTACTAAAATTATATGAGAATAATATCAATTTCATTGATCTCGGAAATGGGTCGAAATTCATGATGTTACAACTTTTCCCCCCTTACAAAAATTTTGTCCTCGAAATTTGTAATCTGAACCTATCTATTCAAACAAATGGGGGTACTGACGTCGCATTGCCTCCTCTCTTTCCCAGGTGGCACTTTCGGTTCCATGGTACTTCCATACAACTTTGACCTTTGGGATAGTCTTATTCCGCAGCACTCAATCTTTCTGACCTCGATCGTTACAAGTCTTTCCGCATATGACACCTTGTCGTCCATGTCTATCTCCTCATATCTCAAAACGTGGTTCGGGTCTGATTGATACTTTCTCAACATCGACACGTGGAATATATTGTGCACTTGGGACAGGTTGGGCGGTAAAGCAAGTTGGTAGGCCATATCACCAATCTTTCTAAAATCTCAAATTGACCGATATACCTCAGGCTTAGCTTTCCTTTCTTACCAAATTTAGACAATCCATTCATAAGCGACACCATGAGAAACACGTGATCTCCAACCGAAAGCTCTAAAGGTCGCCGTCTCTGATCGGCATAGTTTTCCTAGCAACTCTACGCAGTCCTTAACCTTTCCCGAATAATCTCAATTGCTTCAACTGTCTATTGTATCAACTTTGGGCCTGAGATACTTCGCTCTCCAACTTCGTCTCAACGTACAGGCGTCCTACATGCCCTGCCATGCAAGGCCTCAAACGGTGCCATCTGAATACTTAGCTGATAGCTATTATTGAAGGCAAGTTCAACCAAATGCAACTGCTTTTCTCACTTGCCCTGAAAGTCTAATACACATGCTCTCAACCTATCCTCTAAAGTCCAAATAGTCTTTTCAGACTGGTCATCCGTCTGCAGATGATAGGTCAACTGAATTGTAACTTTGTTCCTAAGGCCGATTGTGAACTTTTCCAAAATTTGGCCATAAATCTTGGATCACGATCTAATGTAATCGTTACCGATACTCCATGTGATCCGATGATCTACCGCACATACAACTCTGTATACCTTTCTGACTAAAAAATCTATTTGCAATACTAGGAAGTGCGCTGACTTAGTTAGTCTATCCACTATCACCCATATGGAATCATGTTCTCTCTAGCTCCTTGGTAATCCCGTTACAAAATCCATTGTGACGTGCACCCATTTTCATTTAGGGCTTTCCAATGGTCTCAATTTCCCTCCAAGTTTACAGTGTTGTGCCTTCACTTATTGGCACGCTAAACACTTGGCCACATCCACCTCAATTCCATTCCATCAATAATGTTGTCAAAGGTTCTGGCACATTTTCGTGCTGCCCGAATGAATGCTATAACTGCTTTTACGAGCTTCCGATAAAATCTCTTCCTTAAGCTCCAAATCATCGGGCACGCATAAACGTCCTCGAAACTTCAGAATTCCATTCTCAGACACTTGGAAGTACGATTTCCTCTTAGTGCCATCCACCTCTAGACTCTTCTTAATCTCAGGGTCCATAGGCTGCAATGCTTAAATTTTGATTTGTACTTTCGGTTTAATCCTTAACGCCGTCATCAGACTGGAGAGGCGTCTTACCTCGAATTGAAACTCTAAGTCTCGCGCTCCTTCCAATATGTTACTATATTGCTGGGAATTGCCGGACTAATTGATTGATGGCTGATTTATGCTCAATTGTGTTATGACATGCCGTGTGTTTACGTGACCAAACCTTGCAGAGTGTGATTGGCCAATTGATGGCTTGTACTGAGAATTGAATTGTGAAGTATTGGGCCACTCGATAATAGTTAGCCCAGTGAGCATGTCGTTTGTGAATTGGGCACCGTGTGGTGATGTTGATTTGACTAAGTGCCTGAATTGTGTTTGATGCTCATGGTGCGTTGTGATGCACTGCATGGTCACGCATTGTGTATGCCTAGAATGAGGCATGTGATGAGATTGTGCGTGAATGCGTGTTTGCCATGAGCATGTCATCACCCAATTATGCCCTGATGCGTTTTACGCGGGGTTTAGATAATAACCAGTTGTGTGTATGTGTGATCACATTTCGTCCTGATGTGTGTTACGCAGGGTATGCTGTCCTCATGCACTTTGTAGCAAGACGATGCCCGGTACGTCCGTAGGACAACCAACCTGATGCGTTTTACGTGGGCTCTGGTTCGTAAGGAGATCAGTGTTGCGCTGATGCATTTTGACGCGGGCTAGAGACATCGGGCCTATAGCGTTTTTATGCTGGCCGTTTTTACGCTGGCCATGGAGTGTTGTGTTTAAGAAAGAAAACTGATGCGTTTTTATGCGGGTCGAATTAAATGATAAATTAAGCATTTGCCAGTGTGCTAATATGGGCTAGTAAGCCGAAACATGAGTATGGCATGAGAATAGCATATGCATGCATAAGAATGCACGGACCAATGTGCGAAAGTGCGAAACTCGGTGAATGGCATGTGAACCGAACACTGATTAGTGTGAGCATGCATATAGCGTACGTATGAGTAGAGTGTTCGTGTATGTGAATTGATCAGTGTATTGAAATGCGTAACCTAACCTGCAGGGTCAGCTAGGTAAGTGATCGGGGCTCGAGGGCCCAGGTCGGAGGATGATTGTGATTTGTAGTGCTATGATTTTTGTGATATACCTATCAGGAGATTGCATGTTAGCCTAGCCTAGGTTTAGGGGTTATACTCACCGAGATTCTTCTCACGGTTTAATAAACCAACATTTCAGACCCCCGTCCCTGAGCATGCCTAAGGTACATATACTTTTTGGGATCCCGACACAGATCCAACAGTCGACCAGTGTATTTCTGTTTGGCAATGGGGAAGCTTACATAAGATATCGATCAGTAGTTTTTGTGAACACGGGGGAATATTTCTATCATACACAAGAGTACGTGGCTTGGTGTCTTCGAGATGCTTACGGGAATATAGGCCGACCCCTTAGATCTTTTGATGCCCTGCTTGATGAGAATGGACTGATGGAACCCATATATGCGGATGGTGAAGTGATCAATCCTCAGGACATCTATGATGTAGATGGCGTTGACGAGCCCATGGATGGGGAGCCATTGGAGCCACAGGTGATAGCCGAAGATCCAAACTAATTCGCAAAGGAAGAAGATGAACTAGAAGACATGGACCTGGATTCTGATGAAGACAATGGGGAAGTTGCGGAAATAGGCTCAGATGAAGAGATTGGACTTTACCTTGACCCGGAGCTGGAGCCGGATTCTGAGGACGAATGGGCTGAAGCACAAGATATAGATTTAGAAGAGTCTGAGCCATCTGAAAGTTCAGCAAGGGAGTCTTCGAATGATTCCTCAGAGTTGTCAGACCCTAAATGGGAACCCTAGGATGATTTTAGCCGTTATAGGGAAGCTCGTTCCTTTTTGATAGTGACTTCCTTCTAGTTAGCCTAACCTTCCCTTAGCCACTTACCCTGTTTGACTTAGTGGCTGTTGACTGCTTGGGTTGCTTGTTTTATTGTACAAGTGGATTTTGTAAAAAGGCCTTCTATAGTAATATCAAAATGTATATTTGTAATTATGTCCCCGTTGTGTTCGCTGTGCTATCTTTGGTCTCATATTGTTATTGTATGGGTATTTAATTCAGTTGCTTTCCGCATGTGCCTTATCTCTGTTTATTTGTCGGCTCGGCGACGCGTTCTTAGGAGCATTGCACCGTAATCGACCAAGCGAGATGTTATCGCTTCATGGGTACGGGGCATGACAGTTCGTGCGTTTTTTGAAGTCCAAAATGCAATCAAATCATATCAAAATATTTAGAAACTAATAATGATCATCAAAATGTCAAGATTTGGCTATGAAATCACTCAAATATGCATATTGAGACCAAAACCGAATTTTGGAAAATTTTTATAAAGTTGACTGTGAACGATTTTTACTTGATATGTCCATCGACTAAATGAATTTGTCGAAGTAAACCACACCCCAGAGATCGTTCCTTAACACTTTCTCTTCCTCCCGGTATGATTGGATCCGCTGGAACAAGTCTATACGCGTTGGCGAGACTGATTTTCAGACCTTCACAGTCAACTTTTCTGGCTTGGCATAGCGAGGGGAGGTCGCGGCCAACTTGTGATTCACCAACGCTCCACCATCTAGGGCAGCGCCGAACACTCACGGGGGGACCTTCAACCCGCTCTTTCTAGTTTTCTCCCTCCTTTCTCTCTCTTCTTTATCTCAGGAATTTTCTCGAACGCCTTCTGTTCACTTTCTTCAGTCTTTTCTGTTTTTGATCCTTGATTTCCCGCTCAAATTCGATTGGAACTGAACTCCAATCGGTTTTGGGTTGTTAACCGATGCCTACTAGATAATATCTAGCTGGAAAAATCGATTAAAACGTGTTCAAATAACTGGAACATGATTGATGAAGTCTTAGGTCTGAAAAAATTTTTCAGGATTTGTGCACATGCTAGGGAATTGGGCAAAGAAGATGAACTGTTTGGGTCGGGTCGGGTCGGGTCGACCCGCCCGACCCGGCAATTCCAGTTTCACCTAAATTCTCAAATTAAGTCTGATTTCCACAAAATCTTTGACATTCGACCCCAAAATTGAAATCCCCCTCATATTCTGAACCCAAAGATATAATTTTCCCCAATTTTTATTGCAATTGAGCTCAAGATTTTCTTATTTTTATACTCGGGTTAATAGGGTTTTGTTCAATTTGATGTCCTAATGACCTAATTAGGCAAAATTGATGCCAAAATTGAATTACCCACCTTTGATTAACCCTAGAAATGATAGTCTCACACTTCGGCAATTTCATTTTGGGCACGATTCCCAATTTTCAAAATTCTTAATTTCCAATCAAATTTTGGGGATCTTTTATTTTTATGTCAAATCATGCAATTGGACCGACCATTATACAATTAAAGATCCCAAAATCAATTGTTGTGAAGACACTATGACTTAAAAATGTCTAAAAAAAATTTAATTTCATTTTTGGTTCAATTCGAGCTTAATTTTGCCCAATTTTGGGAAAAACGTACACCTGATTGAAATTTTCTAAAATTGACAATGTATTTATGAAATTGGATTTAAAAGAAGTTTAATGAATATTTTTATGGAATTTTCTGATTCCATTTACTATGTTTCTTGATTTTCTTGCTTATTTTGACTAAAGGAAATTAAAAAAATGCTAAAAAATTATTGTTTGGTTTAGAAATAGCTTTCCAGGCTTGGCTAAGATTCCTAAACCTAATTCTGAAATTTTTGAAAATATGACAAAAATGAGCTAAAAATTAGATGTCAATAGCTGCCCCTCTTTAAGATTGAGCTTGTTAGAGGTTGATCTCAAAGATAAGGTGAAACCTGAATTTTTAGTTGACTTACTAAACAAGATGGAAATTTCACAACAACTGATTAGGATCTTTGATTTTTGAGATTTGTGATTTAATCCAAAGGTTCTTTTTGGAACACATTTTTGAAAGGGTTCTTAATGATTCGAGAGAGAGAGAAACTTACTTGTTTGTGAGAATTTCTTTGTTGCTCATCCAAGGGCATGAATTGATGACAGTGATGATTATGATGATTATTTTGATTTCTCGGTTTAAGAACGAGAAATTGCCTAAAGGCTCTTTGCCAATAGGACTTGAATTTTGCCTAATGATTCCTCACCAAATAGGATTTTAGAAAGACTTCAAACAATGAATGCCTTTACTGTGCGTTTTGTGATTTTAAGGTTTCACTAACCTTGATATGGTTTTTTAGATGACCAAAAACTATTTTGAAAAATAGTTTTGAAATTAATCAAAACTGTTTGAAATGTGGTTTTCTTTTAGTTTACCACAAACTATTTAAAAACATGGTTTTGAGTTGACTAAACTATTTTAAACCTGATTTTGAAATATGCATGTTAGGCAATCAAATTTCCTTTTAAAGGAAGTATTTGCAACTTTCAAGAAATGCTTGAAATAATCATTTTGGAAGACCTTCATTAGAAATGATTTGTTTCGATCTATGAATTTGGTCTTCTTCATTTGATCAAAAGGGGATTGATCTTATATCCCTCGATTTTATTTCTCCTAATCAATCCTTAGTTATTAAGAGATATTCGTAATGTATACAATCTAATTGATCCGTTAAGGTCTTTCAAAAGGTTGTAATGTTAGCTTGGTCAATGGCTATTCAAAGGATAGGCATTCTGAGGTCAAGAAAAAGATTTCATCATGTCTGACTTGGGGTCTACAAGTTAAAAATCTCGAGGATAAGACAAAATAATATTGCATACACTTCTTTGAGTGATGACTTCTTGTCATGAAATCATATTTTCACTCTCAACATCCCAATCTGAAGAGTCTTTGGGGAAAGGTTGTAATACTGGTATTGGGTAGGCTCAAAAGGCTCAATTGTTTTTAAATTCATAAGTTTTCATGAAACTAGTGATCTTCTTGGCATCACCACCCTTTTCTTTGTCCTCTGGGGATCTTTTCTTAGCATGAACACAAAAGTCCCCTAAATTTTCATCGAGATTTTCAATCACTGATTTGCTGTGACTTTTGATTGTTCACAACTTTTGCTTTTGACTTGACTTCCGTCATTCTTTCTTTTGAATGCTCCTTTTCTTTTGCTTATTTTTCTAGGCACTAGCCTTGCTTTTACCGGGTACACTGCTTTTTTATGCCCCAGACTCCTTTTGTCCTTGATCTTTTGCATTATAAGGACTCTGTGTTTTGCCTTTTGCTTTCTATTTATCAAAGTAGATCATATGCTCATGCTCCAGTGCGAAGAAATGATCACCAATTTGGGGTTCTGAAATGAATATTCAGGCTTAATTGGGCTTTGCTAAAGGCAAGTGTGTTTGGAATATGGAAACGAAATGCTCTTCTTCCTTTTGGGATGTTGTGAGCTTCCATATGAATTTATTTGAGGTTATCACAGAAAGATTAATGCAAGTGTATACAATAAAATCTTTCTTGATCCTATTCTCCATAAAAGTCGACCGTGAACCTCCTAATTTGCCCCAGTGTAGGGTAGTTCTTAACAAGGTTATTTTTGTAAAATTTCTCCACTGTTTAGGCTCAAATTTTGCTTGGAAGGGATAATCATGCATTTAGAATAGTAAAATGATTGCCTTTCATCATTTCAATCTTATGTAATCATTGCAAACATCCCCTATTTCCTTCAGATGAGGTTTTCTTTCATTCTCATATTCACCCTTCCCTTCACTCGAGTGTATAGGGGACGTGTTTGGATATAGGTTACCTTTCATCATTTGAAGGTCTTTCTCTTTGATTTGATCCAAACTTTTTCTCTGAAATTTTTCATGACTTTCGTCAAAAACTTCCTTTTTAAGGAATTTTGATGCGTAAAACATGCTCAAAGAGTATATGTTTCAAAACTTTTTGTTCAAAGCACTTTTGAGGTAATCTTTGAAACAACCTTTCATGCTAATTTGCTTAGGGAAAACAAGTTTCATTTTTCTAGAAAATTAACTTCTTCAAAACCCAAATTTGCAAGTTAGGGATACTTACTTGATCGGTTCGTCAATATCCCTCTTAATTGTTTTGATTTTATCTTTTCAAACTTCTGCACTAGTTTGCTCCATTGGAGATTTGAAAATGGAAAGTTTGAGCTCAAATTCATAGGTTAGAGATACTTATCTTATCGATTTGATGAGATCCCTTTTGCTTTCCAACTCCATTGTGGGATTTTAGAAGTCTTGAGTTGTCTCAGATTTTCTTTTGTCACATCCTACAAAATAAACAAACATGCTCTATGGAATGCATGATATGCACTTGTTGTAAATAGTGCCATTTTTCTTGAATGTCCGTCCTCATTTCATGGGTAGAAAATCTGAACAGCATATGCATTTACAGGATAAGCTAGTTCTATTCCTGTCATATCCATAAGAATTAGTGCTCCTCCAGGAAGAACCTTCTTGACAATGTATGGACCCTCGTAATTCGGAGTAAATTTCCCACGTGGATCTGAATTATTGAGAATGACTTTCTTCGCTACTAAATCATCTATTTCAAAATGTCTTGGTTTCACATTTCTATTGAAAGATCTAACAGCTATTTTTTGATAAGCTTGTCCATGACATATAGCCTTTAATCTTCTCTTATCAATCATGTTAAGCTGTTCATATCTTTGTTGGCTCCATTCGGCTTTTGAGAGTTTTATTTGGGATAATATCCTCAACGAAGGATTTTCTACCTCAATGGGTAATACTGCTTCCATCCTATAAACTAAAGAAAATGGAGTTGCCCCAATTGATGTTTGAATTGAAGTTTGGTATGCCATCAGAGCATATGGCAATCTTTCGTGCCAATCACGACAGTTTTCAACTGTCTTGGATAATATCTTCTTGATATTCATGTTTGCTGCTTTCACTGCTCCATTCATTTGTGGACGGTATGGAGATGAATTCAAGTGTCGAATGTGAAAGTGTTCAACCAAATCATTTATGATTTTGTTATTCAAATTTGAACCATTGTCAGTAATGATTGCTTCCTGAACTCCGTACCTAGCAATGATGTCCCATCTGATGAATTTTGCTACATTCTTGGCGGTGACACTTTTATATGAATTTACTTTAATACACTCGGTGAAATAATCAATTGCCACCAAGATAAAGTGATATCCATTTGAGGCCTTTGGATTGATTGGGCCAATCATGTCAATTCCCCACATTGAAAATGGCCATGGTTCTGACATTTGATGCAACTCATTCGGCTATGCATTAATTCTCATTGCTAGCAACTGGTACGGCCTCAGCAACCTGGACATAAGCTGCGGCCCTTTCTTGCACTTGCATACCCATTATGTGTCCTATTTCACACAGGGTATCCATTATATCATCGAATCTTGGATCCCTAGCCTCACGGACTCCTTCACTTGGCTGACCTTGGGGCTCTTGGGGCTCTTTTCCTCTTCTCCTACTCATCCTTAAGAACTTGGCTACTCAACTACTTGCTATAATTCCACTAAGGAATTAAAGACTTAAAACCAATTTAACCCAGTCCAAGTCCTAGGCAGGTATCTAGCACAACGAGCTAGCACTCAGCATGCGTTCCAACACAACTGGCACAAAACTTCACCCAAGGAGATTAGCACACTTACCTCGGGTCCTGCCGCACTTGCATTCTTACGGGTCACACACAATCAATCACTCAAAACCAAAACTGTCAAGAGATGTACTTAGCACACGAGGTCACCCTATAGACTACCCGTGGTCTCTTCGCTCCTTATCACTCCAGGATTCGATCGAATTGGACCGAGCTAATCTTGCTCTGATACCAAATCAAACGGGGATGTCACGCCCCATACCCCACGAAGCGCTAACATCCCACTCGATCGATTATGATGCAATGCTCCCAGGATGCATCGTCGACCCAACACTCAAGCGGAGATAAGGCACATGCGGAAACTAAGTATATAAGTATATATATACACCCATACAAAATAAACACTTGAGACCAAGGTAGAACACCCATCGAAAAAAATATACATTTTCCATAACCATAAAAAGCCTGTGATTACAAGATTCACTTGTACAACCAAAAGGAAACAACATCAGCAGTTAATAGCCACTAAATCAAAAAGGGTAAGTGGCTAGGGGAAGGTTAGGCTAACTATAGGGAAGTTACTAACAAAAAGGAAAGAGCTTCCCTATCAGGACTAGGACTATCCTAGGGCTCCTAGTTAGGGTTTGACAATTCCGAAGAACCATCCGCATGTATGGGCTCCATCAAACCATTCACATCTAGTGGGGCATCGAAGGTTTTCAAGGCTCGACCCATATTTCCATTCGCATCCCGAAGACACCACGCTACATATTCCTGAGTTTGATAGAAATACTCCTCAACATCAATGAAAACCACATATCGATACCGTACATACGCCTTCCCATTGCCAGAAGGAAAAACATTAGTTGATTGCTGAATCTGCGTCGGGATCTGAAAAAGTATGTGTATCTTTGGCATGGTCAGGGTCGAGGGTATGAAATGTTTGGATTATACAACCATGAGAACACATCTCAGTGAGTAAACCTCCTAAACCTAGGCTAAGCTAACATACATTCTCTTGATAGACAATAAAACACTCAAAAACCAATTCACAATAATCATTGCGCACATACGTGGCACACATAGTCACACGTACGCCATGCTCATGCTCACGCTCAACAGTGATCATTTCACACGCCATTCACCGAGTTTCACACATTCGCAAACTGGCCCACGCATTCTTATGCATGCAATTGTCATTATCATGCCATGTTCTCAATCTGGTTCACGCAGCACACTGGCTCGATGCTCATTTATCAATTAATGCGACCCACGGAAAATGCATTAGGTCTATTTCTCAAATCACAACACTCCATGGCTCGCGTAAAATGCATTTCCGACCCAGTGTCTCTAGCCCGCGTCAAAACGCATCAGGCGCAACACCGATCTCCTTACGAACCAAAACCCGTGTAAAACGCATCAGGTTGGTTGTCTTCCGGACATACCGGGCATCCACCCGCGTAAAATGCATATGGATGGCACACCCCGCGTAACACGCATCAGGGCGAAATGTGATCACACATACACACAGCCAGTTATTATCTGAACCCCGCGTATTACGCATCAGAGCGATTAGGTGATCACATGCTCATGTCAGGCACGCATTCTCGCATAATTCTCATTTCAAGCCTCATTCTCGACATACAATGTGTGACCATGAAATGCATCACAATGTAACATGAGTAGCACATAATATGGACACTCAGTCAAATCACTATCACCACACAGTGCCAAAATCACAACAATGTACTCACTTGGCCAATATAATACCGTGCGGCCCAATTCTCAATGTACAATCTCATAACTAAATCAAGCTGTCAACTGGCTAATCACACTCCGCACGAGTTGACCGCACGAGCACACAATATAGCATTTCACAATTAAGCACAATTAATCACCAATCAATTAACAGCCAATCACCCCGGATAATCCTGGCCATTCAACTGATAATTCTTGCTCTTCGATATAATCCAGTATATTCCTCAAACTACTGATAGCCACTATTCTATCAATCCAAGCCCAATAATTATCTATAATAATCCCACTAAAATCCTCAAGTTTTATTACCACCAATCGATCCTCAATCTTGTCCTAATTGTACACCGATAATACCTAAATCAGTTCAAAAAACGTACTATTAGTCCTAATCCAGATTTAGGAAATTATACTCACTTAATTCAACTCTACGATGACGGGGAATGGTAGCCGATTACCGGTGAACGGTGGAACCGGCGGCGGCGTTCCTATGGACGGCGGTACGGGACGAAACGGTGGCGTCGGCACGCATTTAACGGCATACGGACGGACAACAGACGGGGCGGCCATACGAACGTGTATGGATGGTGACGTACGGGCGGCTGGAACGTCCCAGTGATAGCAGCTCGGCCGAACCAACTCGAGCGCGACACCGGTCGGCCTCCAAGCGGCGGTCCTCGGCTTTTGTTGCCCGAGAGAGAAAGAAAACGAGAGGGAGAGAGAGAGAGAAAGGATGGTCATCTGAGGGTGATGGTGATGAGGTGAGGCGGAGACAGTGGCACGGCTGAACGGCGACGGCGGAGCTCCGGTGGCCGGCGACTTACTCTGGTGATCCTTGGCCGGGAAAGGGAAAAGTCAGTGGGAGGAGGGGGCTGATCTGTGGAGGGGCCGAATGAGGGAGGAGGAGAGAGAATCTAGTCCAACTTAGTCAAATATGGGGGGCTAGAGGGCACCACGTGTCGTGATCCGGGAGTTTTGACCAAAATACCCATAATCTAACGGTCTTAAACATCCCTAGCCAATAATTGAGGGGTAAAAGGGTAATTGAGGCCAATAATTAAGCTTATCCACTATTTAAAATAATTTCCTTACTTTCTAAAATTTTCGAAATTAAATTTGGCCTAGGGACAAAACGGTCATTTTTCCGGTCCCGAGTCGAAATTCCAATTTTTGGCTATATCAACCCCAAATGAGTTGGCCACCATAATATGGTGTCAGAATCGCGCAAATAGCCTCTTAAGCCTTCGAAACTCGACTGCAAATTCCTGAGAATAAAATAATATTATTTTTTCACTTCCGAGCCAAAATTTCAATTTTTAACCGTAACCACTCTAAATGTGTGTGGCCACCCTAAAATGACATTGGCCGCAAAAAATAATCTCGTACGGCCTCAAAATGGACATCAGCGACCAGATGGGCAAAATCGTAATTTTTGATTTCTGGGTCGAAATTCCATTTTTTCGACCATACTATCCCCAAACGTGTGTGGCTAGCACAATATGGTGTCAGAATCGTGAAAATAGCTTCTTAGACCCTCAAAGATCGACACCGAAGTCCGGGTTCAATTTCGTGATCAAAACTCCCAAATTTTCAAATTTCAGGATCTCTCACTAACAGGGTGGCTGTTTAGAGCATACGCTTATCGACTTAGGGTTATCCGAGTCATGAAGGTCCAATCATTGAGGGAATAAGAAATTTTCACTAGTCTCAGAGGTCACGATCGTTCAGTTTAAGTACAGGACTAGTTGCCCACGTGCACTTTTCGATCATGCAGAATCACCTGCGATTCGATTGTACATCGTTGGCCTTGGCCAAACCAAATCCGTTACCTTTCCCTAGATCAGCCCACATCAGTCCAAAATATTCCCTCATCATTTCTCGTGATCGGTGCCCAATTCATGATCGGGTCCCTGGTCCATGTATCGTTTCCTAGTTAGCCATACCCCATTGATTAGTATCCAAAGAGTGATTAACTCTGGGCAAGACTTACTAAAATAAAATACGAAATAATGTCAATTTTATTGATCCCGGAGTTACATCGATATTCGGGCTGTTACACGGATGGGATAGAGTCCGATCTCGAGCTATCTCCCGGTTACTACCAGTAGGGTCGATGGGTTTGGATACCCCATCTTTTTGGATAATCCCCCTTTTGATAGCGAAGCTAAACTAACCCGACTACCAATCCCTTTTTGTATGCGAGTAGTCTACTAGGAAGTGACTCTAGTAAGGCTTATATGTATGAACCTTCCTAAGATTGGCTTTATGTTTATAAAAGTGGCTTCGTCTGTTTGTGTATCAAGTGCTTTCTTTTCTATCCCTCGTATGATTGTTGTTTGGGGTTGTGTAAGTTCACTTCTGCATGCATTTAATCATTAATAATTCGATTGGGTCTGCGATGTGTCCTGAGACGTCGCATTCATAACGACCGTTAACGGGATGTTACACACGGTGGACATGTGATTATCGAGAGGCGAATGCTTTGGCTAAAAATCAAGATGCCCCGGAGTTTGGGATGCTCGCAACATTCAACTCGTGGATGATGCCTTGCCTAAAAACTAAGATGCCCCATTAAAGGGATGGCCCGTGGTCTATGTGTCGTGGAAGTCCAGATAGAAATTCGAAAGTGAGTTGCACGGTTCGGCTTGCCACCAGTTGAACCGTGAGATGGGGGTAGACCCAATGACATGACATGAATGCAATATGACGCTTGTGGTACCTAAAATGCATGTCATGTAGGTGTGTCTAGGAATCGAGAGTACATTAGATAGGTCGGTTTATAAACTTGCTTTATCTCTTGTTGAGCCATTGCTCACTCCCGTTAACTTACGTTTTTCAGATAGCTAGAATGACTGTTCCTCCGCTGGCTCATTATGGATCCCCCTTTCTATTTTGAGTGTACTTGGGATGACGTTACGAGTCCAGGGTCGAACCTACTTTATACTCGATAGGTGTCATACCGTTTTGTGGCATGGTATGTTAATAGGGGTGGTAAACTATTAAACCCCTTACGATTCATGGATGACGGTGATGATAGTGTATGACAACCTCAAATTTCGATCTTATTTTGGATATAATAAATGGTTACTTCGTCAGTGCGCAATGAGTAAAATTAGGCTTTGAGTTGATTTCTAGAATTATTCAACAGTATTCCAAGCTTTGGGAAAAGTGTCGCCCCATCCTTTTCTTTTTTCGGGGCTTTCGGGGTTTGCGTGCTAAGGAGGTATTTTTGTGTAAGGGTCTCTCTTAGACCATACCTCATGTGAAAGTGGAAAGTGATTTCTTATTTAGTCTAGGTTTGTGATTTTAGAGTCGCCACTAGTCATTATCGTTAGGTAGACTAGAAACCTAATCGAGGTACGGGAGAAATATCACGATTCCACGAACTAGAGATTCTGAGTACGAGAACTTAGTTACGTTATTGATCCCAAATTGAGATCTCTAACGCCCTTTCGGTACCTAAGAACGATATGATGTCTAACTTGTCATGCGAATTTCCGAGACTTACCCACTAATTCTATCCGTTCTAATCGCAGGAAAGAACAAACAAGTATTAAATGCACAATCAAAGTCAATCAATCCTAAATGGTCTCTAAAACGAAAATCAATCAAAACACCCAAAACCTAATGAAGCTCGAAAAGCTTATTCATTTCATGATATGCATTTTTTAGGGTTTTAGGGTTTTTTTAGAGGTTGTAACCTCTGAATTTAGGATTTTCTAAAAATGCCACTTGGGCACTTCCAAAAATTCAAATTTGACTTTTTGTGGTTGGCCACGATATTTTTGGACCATTCCGTGAATTTTCAAAATTTTTGATTTTTTAGCGGAAAAATTTTTTTAACCGAGAATTGATTTTTTATGATTTTCTGAAAATTTTTGTGAATTTTCCAATTTTTCAATTTTTTATGGATTTTCTAAAATTTTTTATATTTTTATTTGTAATTTTCTAAATTTTCTGAATTTTTTATGAATTTTCTGAAACTTTTGGAATTTTTATGAATTTTCTGAAAATTTTTCAATTCTTATGAATTTTCTATTTTTTTGTGAATTTTATGTTTCTCGAAAAATATTTTGATTTTCTACAATTTTTTTGACATTTTCATGATTTTTGACTTTTTTTATTTTTTCAAGATTTATTTTTATGATTTTTATTTTTATTTTTTGTTTTTATTTTTTGAACTTTCCCTCCGGGAAACGAATCGGATCGAGTCGATTCGACTCGGTTTGGCTTGACCAAACCGGGTCTCACCGACACTGGTCGCCGATCACCCCCTCCGGTGAGCCCAACGCCGAAATGGCGTTGTTTTGGGCGTTTTTCATTGAGGCATTTTCACAAACACTTGGTATGCACAATTTCCAGTTCAAGGTTTTCGAGGCCGTCGGTTTAACCTCATCGTTGATGAGCCTTCGGCAAACTTTTGACCATTCTGACTGATCCACGATGAAGCCCATATTACCTATTACCAATCTAGCCTAATCGTTGTGCCGTCGGACGTTCGCCAGCTGGTGAAAAACCGGTTGGAAAATCCTAACCTAACACTAACCTAAAATAACATTTTTAGATTTCAAATCACTATCCTATTCGCCCTAGCCGTCTAACTCGATTTTAATGACTAGCAAAACATCAAACAAGGTCAAGGAAGCTAACTTGAATGGCGCTACGGCCATGGCAATGCTCCGACGGGGTTACCTGAGCTCCAGCGAGATGGTTCATGGGGAGGCCAGCTCGGTTTGTGCATTTTAATGCCCAAAAATGCAATCAAACAACACCAAAAATTATTAGAAACGAGTTTTGCACATTTAGGAATACAAAATCGCAAAGAAAATCGTAAGAACAATAGAATTGAATCAAATCATACTTTTTGAATTCTAGAAAAAATCGTGACCTTGAACGATATTTACCTGCTATGTTCGATGACCAGGAGGAATTGTTGAAGTGATTCGCACCTATAATATTATTCCTTGACACTTGATCTTTACCTTGGTGGTCTTGTCTTCACCGGAAAGGCTCAGAACATGCCAGCTGAGCTCGATTTTTGGGGCTTCACGATCAGCTTCCGTTCTGGTTTACTCGAGAAGGAGATCCTCCCTAGACGGTCGATTTGGTGGCGCCGTTCAATCAACCGGCGCCAATCACTCGACCTGGGGATCTCTACTCCTCTCTCTCTCTCTCTCTCTAGATTTCAGGCCTTTTTTCTCTGGTTCTCTCTCTCTCTCTGGCAATCTCTCGAATACCTTCCTTGCCATGTTCTGTTTTTTCTTCATTTTTTGTTGATAAAAAATTCTGCCCAAAGTTTGTTGGAATTGGTCTCCGATCGATTCGATCGGTTACCTAGTGCTAGCTAGATATTTTCCAGCTGGCCAAATCGATTAAAACGTGCTAAATTTCCCACACTAAGTCGGCAAAGTCTCGGGCACGAGTTGGTTTTTTCTGGGTTTAGTGCATTTTGGCTAAGTTGGGTGAAGAAGATGAGTAACCCGAGCCGGGTTGGGTTGACCCGGTCGACCCGACAGACCCAGGTTGGTCTAAATTCTCAAATTCGACTCGATTTTGACCCAATTTTCCAAATTTAACCCCAAAATTGAATTCCATATCACATTCTGAACCCAAATATATAATCCCTAATTTTTGTCATGATTGTGTTCAATATTTTCACATTTTTATATTCATGTTAATAGGGTTTTGTTCAATTTGATGTCCTAATGACCTGATTAGGAAAAATTGATGCCAAAATTGAATTACCAATATCTAATTAGCCCTAGAAATGATATCCTCATGGTTCGACAATTTCATATTAGGCACAATTCCCAATTTGGGTTCAAAATTCTTATTTTTCAATTAAATTTTGGAGATTTTTTATTTTTATGCCAAATTGTGCAATTGAACCAACCATTATGAAATTCAAGATCCTAGAATCATTTGTTATGAAGACACTATGACTTAAAAATGACTAGAAAAAATTTAATTACTTTTTCGGTTTAATTCGGGTTTAATTTTGCCCAATTTTCGGAAAAACATATAGTCGATTGAGATTTTTAAAAATTGATGATGTATTCATGAAATTGGATCTAAACTAAGACTAATGACAATTTTTATGGAATTTTCTAATTTCATTTGCTATTTTTCTTTATTTTCTCACCTATTTTGACTAAAAGAAATTAAGGAAAAATGCAGAAAAATGCTAAAAAATTATTTTTTGGTTTCTAGGCTTTTCCAAGATTCCTAGTCCTAATTTTGAAAATTTTGAAAATATGAAAAAAAATGAGCTAAAAGTTAGGTGTCAACAAAAGGCAATTTAGAACTTAGGTGCGCGCGACTAAAGGTCTCGATCATGGATTGATAATTCAGCCATAGGGATCGATGAGGGATAATCATAAGCCATTTCAAGTCGATACAGGAACGGTTATAGCTCGATTTGGCAATAGTATAGAATCGGTTTATAGGTGGTTCCGCATGATTACTGTATTAGTTCTGAACGACACTAAACCAATCCCTAATGATCGTATACTTCGAAACGGGCTATTGATCCTTCTCAATTACATGACAATCGAAGGTCATCCATTGTGACATTCTGATTTTCGACTCATTTTCGGGATTTGTGAAATACCTCATCAATGCACTTTTAGTTAAATCTCACTTTAAATTGATCACTCATGAGAAGATTAACCGTTAGGAAATGGATAGTTAGGAATTAAGTACGCATGACTTAAAAACTTGACCCTGAATTGACACTTCGACCATAAGGATAGACGAAGGCATATTTTAGGCCATTATAAACTGATCCAAGGATGGTTATGGAATGATTTGACAATGTTATACAGTTGGATTATGGGTGATTCTGTTTAACCATTGTATGGATTACAAACGTTTCTAAACCAATTTCTAATGATTGTGTCTTTCGAAACTAGTGATTGAACATCGCAATTACATGACAACTGAGGTTACCATGGCCTGAGTAAACTTAAAAGTAGCTTGATCTCGAATCAACCACGGGTTGAATATGCGTAACTCCTAAAAGCTGCTCGTTAGTTGAGATACACTAAAGTTGCAATTAATCAATTTTGGCCATGAATTGGAATCCGAATTTGGGTATCGAACTTTCAAGGATATTAAAACTATTATATTGGATGTTGCCTCATTAAGCTTGCTTAGTTATTGGTTTGCTCGGAAATTCTTGAAAAAGTGAAATTTGGTCCGGAAATTGGAAAAGACCCATTTATCCCTTTGTGTTTTAGGACTTCTTGGTTTAGTGGAAGGATATTTTGGTCTTTGTAACACCCCTAGTGTGGCCAAATTTCTTGGACAAAATTACCTTTCTTGCTTTGTTTATTTTCTTAATTACCTTTTTTGGAAACCTTACCAAGATGTAACCTTAGCCTTTGGATTTTGACTTGGGGACCAAGGAGTGATCCTAGCCCTTGGTTTGGATGATGTTGTTCAACCCATTCTCTCTTGCCTCCATCATTTTCAGATCAACCACTGTCATGCCCCAAACCCCTTGAAGCGCAATCATCCCACGTACCGGTCTAATTTGCTATGACGTCCCCGGCCGCGTCGCTGACCCAACTTCCAACACAGAGCATAAGGAACATGCAAAAGCGATAATTAAAACACCCGTACAAAACATATACAATGTCGAAGAAAACATAAGGAACATGACCAAGGGTAGCAGGAACGTCGAACAATTCAAAGCTTAATAATCAAGACTTGCATTGAACTTCAAAACATATACAATGTCCACTATACACCAATACAAATCACCAAACAAAAGCGGGTTGACGGCCACTACTAACAAAATCCCTAAGTGGCCAAGGGGCAATCTAAGGTGGGGCTATAATCAAAAGGGTTACTGGCTCAACCTAAGGGAGGCTAAGGCTAATCCTAGGAAACTTAATCGGGATCAAATCCTGATGACTCGGACTCTGCCTCGATTATCTCATCCTTTGAATCCATTTGCTCAACCTTGCCAACCTGATTCGGATCCTGCTCTATGGGCTCCATATTCTCATATGGATCGGGTACACTAGGCAAACCTCTATCAGGAGTCTGCAAAATGGGGTTTAAACAACTATAAGACAAATCTCAGTGAGTAGGCCTCCTAAACCGAAACTAGGTTAACATGTATCTCTCGACAAGCAAATCAACGCAATAATGGACAATAATGTCAATCAAAAGACCTAGGCCCATGAGCCTAGATTGCTTACCTTGTTGACCATGCAGGTTAAACAGTTAGATATAATAATCACGGCATATACGTGGCACACATTTTCACACATACGCCATACGCATGCTCAGACTCAAAGTGTTCATCTCGCATGCCATTTACCGAGTCTTGCACACTCACACACTGGCCCATGCATTCTTATACATGCAAATGTCATCATCATGCCATGTTTTATTCTGGCTCACACTGCACATTGGCTTAATGCTCAATTATTATTACGATCCGCGTAAAATGCATCAGGTCTAGTGTCTCTAGCCTACTACAAAGTGCATGAAGCGCAACACTGTTCTTTCTTAATCACAACACTTCATGGCCTCCATAAAGCGCATCTCTAGCCCAGTGTCTCTAGCCTGCTACAAAGTGCATGAGGCGCAACACTATTCTTTCTTAATCACAACACTTCGTGACTTGCATAAAGCGCATCTCTGGCCCAGTGTCTCTAGCCTGCTACAAAATGCATAAGGCGCAACACCGATCTCCTCACAAACCAGAGCCCGCATAAAACACATCAAGTTGGTCGTCTTCCAGATGTACCGGGCATCGTCCCACGTAAAACGCATCAGGACGGCACACCTCGCGTAACACGTATCAAGGCAAATTGTAATAACACATACACACAATCAGTTATTATCTGAACCCCGCGTAACACGCATCAAGGCAATTAGGTAATTACATGCTCATGTCAGGCACGCATTCTCGCACAATCTCATCTCATGCCCCATTTTTAGCATACACAATGCGTGGCCATGCAATGTCGTACAATGCAACATGAGCATTCAATTTCAGCACGGCATTTCAACAAACATGCCAAATCAACGTGCTCAAATAGCCAATCAATTGCCCATACTTATTCGCATAACATACACACTTGGCCAACTAGTACCATATGGCCTAAAACATAATTTACGCACTTGGGCAATAAACATTCACACCAATGATTGGCCAATCACACACCGCATTCCTCGAATACGAAATCAAGCGGCATGGAATTAAACAATTGAGCACGACAAAGTACCATTTAACCACCGAGTCGCTCAAACGAGGCACCACAAAATTTAACACAATCAAGCACAATTTGTACCCAAATCAGCCACTACATGGCCCAACCATTCACACATGGCAATTCACAAACAAACTGCACATTAGCCGTACAAGGCCCAATTAAACCTCAACGGACAGCCACTAATTAGTCCAAGAAAGAGAAAAATCGAGAATATACAAAATCGGGTCAAAACTAGGCAGTTGCACAGTAACAGAAATCCATTTGAAATAAATGGTAAATTAATTCCAAAAATTATGAAATTTGGATATGTTATACAAAACATTTCGATGAACATTTTCCGTGCAGAACTAGAAACCCAGTTCTAACCGTAAAGACCTCGTTTTGACACTCAAAGTTGGATAAAATCCGATTCGCTCGGACAGCCCCTCAAGCTATTAAAATACAACTCATTCAGTACCCAAATCATTTTGGAAAGTCTTGAAATTTTTATATGTTATAGCCACAAATGTCCCCAAAAATTTTTGTGAAGGAAGTATTTTGAACATATGTCTGGAAAATTTTATAAAAATTCGAACAAATCAGATGGTCGGGTGAACAGTAAATCAGGCAGTTCTGTTTTAGTCAAAAGATGGAATTCCGAATGGCCTCAAATGATTTCCGAAAATTCCAAAATTAAAGTATGATATACTTAAAGATGTTGGGAACAACCTTCATGAAGAACACTTCTTTAGATTCGGCCCACCATGATCACAAAAAAAATAACAAAGCGCAGAGGTATAGTAAAATCAGTAATCCGAGAATCAGTAAACTTGCACCATTAAGCAAATCCAGCTCATACAACCTCTAAACCAAGTCTCCACAGCCTTAAAATCATCCCTAAATCATCACCTTAAGCCCTTAAAATCACCACAACATCAGCCCAAATCAGCCCTCACTAATTAACTCCTAAAACTTGTCCAAAGTGCACATAATCCTAATTAAGGGTTAGGATTTCCATTCACCTATTTACGCTTCCCAAAATTCTAATCGACGGGAACGGGCGGCCGATTGCCGGTAAACGGCGAAATTGGTGGCGACTCGCGGTGGAGGTTCTGGTCGGTGAGGGTGGTGGCGGCGAACGACGGTCCTCTCACACAAAACGGTGCTCAGTCGAGCGGTTCCTTCGGTGTTTGGCGGTCCAAGGCAGAACAAGGGGAAGAGAGGGAGGAGGAGGTTTCAGTGGGAGGGAGAGGAGAAAGGGGAAATGGCCGAATAGAGAGAGAGATAGAGAGAGTCAATGGTCTTAAATGGGGTTGTGACCCACCTTTCTCTATTCCCAAACTACCTCTCTCTCACTTGGTCCATATTAGTCTAAGCCCAATAATTGAGGGGTATTCTTGTTCAATACATTTGGGCTAATAATTATCCACATAATTTCCCCAAAACGATTTCCAATAATTATTCTCAAAATTCAGAATACCTAATTAGGCCTAGGGGCAAAATCGTAATTTTTCAATTTCGGGCCGAAATTCTATTTTTCGACCGTACCAATCTCAAATGTACGTGGCCACTCAAAAATGACGTTGGCCTTGCAAAATAGTCACAAATACCCATAGAATTTTGACATCAAAGTTCGGGTCCAATTTGGCGATCAAAATTGCTCAATTCAGAATTTTAGAGCCTCTCACTAATGAGTGGCTATTTAGGGGTTACGCGTATCGACCTAGGGTGACTTGAGTCGTGACGGTTTCGATTACCGGAAGAATGCAAGGAATTATTGGTTATTCCAAGGGTCATGATCGTTCGGTTCAAGTTCGGGATTTGTTCGCCACTCGTGCTCTCGTTTGAGCGGAATCACCTACGATCTCATCATACATCATTGGCCAAACTAATTCCGTCACTTTCCTAAGATGGGCCCACATTGGTCCAAAATACTTCCCTGTCGTTTTTCGGAATTAGTGCCCGATTCGCGATCGGGTCTCCGGTCCAAGTACCGTTTTTCTAGTTAGCCTTTCCATTGATTAGTATCCCGCGAGGAGCCAGCTCCGGGAGAGACGTACTAAAATCAGATGAGAAATAATATCCATTTCGTTGGATCCTGAAAATGGGTCGAAATTCAGGATGTTACAACTCTTCCCCTCTTATAAAAATTTCATCCTCGAAATTTACAATTCAACCTTATCTCCTCAAAGAACTAGGGGTTTGCGTCATATGGCCTCTTCGCTTTACCAAACGGCACCTTCTGTCCTTCGGTGCTCCCGTACACCTTCATTGCGTCATACCCATGATCCTTTCTGTCCACAAGCCTCATCGGCCCTTTCCACGTGCAACATTTTGTCGTCCACGTCCGTTTCCCCTTAACGTGGATCATATTTGGTTCATACTTCTTCAACGTCATCACGTGGGATATATCATATGCTTAGGACAGATTAGGCGACGAGGCAATTTGCTAGATCATATCTCCGATCTTTTCCCGAATATCGAACAATCTAACATGCCTCAGTTCAACTTCCCTTTTCTATCAAATTAGGATAATCTTTCCATTGAGGAACACTTGGGCTGCCACTTAGTTCCTAACTCAAGCTCTAAAAGTCGTCGCCTCTGATCATGCAACCTTTCTAACGACTCTACTTATCTGTCCAACTCAAAGTCCGTTCACAATGTTAGGAAGTGCACTGACTTAGTCAATCTATCAACTGCTATTCCGATGGAATCAGGTTTTCTCTGGCTTTACTTTGATCCTGTTACAACATCCTTGGGATCATGTCACATTCCCATTCATAACTTTTTTTTTTCAACGGTCATAATAGCCTTCTAGGATTACCGTGCTGTGTTTTCACTTATAGGCACATCAAACACTTGGCCATCTACTTGGCCATATTTACTTTCACCCCATTTTTCCGGTAATGTCACCACAAATCCTAGCACATTTCGTACTGGCTGTGTGAACATCATAATTACTCTCATGGGTCTCAAATATGATTTCTTTCTTACTCCTTACATTGTTAGACACACCTTTATGCTACTCGGGTGAACCTTACGCTTACTGCAAAAATTTTCATTCAAATTTTTCCTCCTCGAGTTTCGCCTCATCGGGTATACACAATCATTCTTAGAACTCAAAATTTCTATCTCCAAACACATGGAAGTTCAACTTCCTCACATCGACATCCATCTCAACGACTCTTTTGAATCTCTTGGTCCATAAATTGCCATTCCTTGGTCTTGGCCTAGATCTCCAACTTGATCCTCAGTGCAACTAATAGATTTGACATTCGGCTCACTTCAAATTTAACTTCCGAGTTCCTGAGCCTTCCCAACAAGGTTCATTCTTGGATCACCCTATACGCCCCAATCGACTCACAACTTAGCGTATCTACTACTCATTCAATCTTTCCATGGCGATACAGGGTGTTGTAGTCAATTTTTCGTCATGCATCGGGTAATTCTTTTCACGTGGCCTCAACTGGCACGATGCATAATTTGCTACTCTACCATGTTGCATCAACTCACACTTAAGTCTTCTTAATGAAGTGTCACTATAGACCTCGAATCCTCCCGGTTCGGGTTGAATAATCAATACCGGGGCAATTATCAAACCTACACTTCAGCTCTTGGAACTCCGTTCATACTTATCATTCCATTCAAATTTGGTTTTCTTTCTCAAACAGCCGTGTTAACAGTACAGCTATTGACGAGAATTCTTCTACCAAACGTCGATGGTTGTCAGAAAAATCTAGAATACTGCAAACGTTAGTTATTGGCATCCATCTTGGCCACTTAGTCATCATCTCGACCTCCATCGAATCTACAAGAATTCCATCTTTCGAAATTATATGTTCAGGGGACACGACTCTATTGAGCCAAAGTTTGCACTTGCCATGCTTGGCGTGAAGTGCGTGTTCTCTTAAGATTCGTAGTATCTCTGTTGATTGTAACCTACGCTCTTTGGAGTTTGTCGCACACACCAAACTGTCGTCAACGACCACCATGACAAACTAACCCACGAGTTCTTTGAATTCCCAGTTCCTTAAGTTCACAGAAACAGCGGGGTATTCCTTAAACCGAGGGGCATCGCTATGCACTCATAGTGCCCACACCCCATTCGTTAAGCAGTCGTAATTGTATCTCCTGTACATATCCTTAACAGAAAATTTCCAGTCCATAACACAATCTTAGGAACATTTTCCTTTCGAAGTCCTTATTGGTGACATCAAGTCCGTGATTCAATCTCGAAAAACATTGAGGTCCTTACAATTGATAAGATAGATCATCGATTCTCGGTAGTAGGTACTTACTCTTTACCGCTGACTGCTTCAACTAATGGTAGTTTACGTACCCTCTCGATGTCCTGTCCTTTTTCCTCACACACACTACAGGAACTCTCCACGGAGGCACACTAGGGCAGATAGAATTTTATCCACGAGTCCTTACATCTGGACTTTCAATCCCTTAAATTTTCAACAAGGACATTCAACATCGCTCCCTCGAAATCAGCTTCACCCTGGGGCCACTTCTTTCACAATTCCACTTCCCGTTCTAGTAGCAACTCAGCAATTCCTAAGGAAAGACCTCGGAAGGTTACGCACCTCATTTACTCTTTTAACTTTAATTCCGTCGCGGTCGGGTCAACCATATTCACCCTGTACCCTTCGCAACTATCATCGGATATCTAGTCACCTCAAGCGAGGGCATTCAAGGAAACGAGATTCCTCCTCGACTGTTTTGAAGATCAAACCTAAAACGTCCAATTGGGTTGAACTGGATCGTCTTATAGTTGCAATCCATAATGGTTTTCTGTCTTATTAGCCAATCCATTTCAATTCCTCACTCCAAATCGCACCTGACCAATGCTATCAAGTTGACACTCTTTTCTCTACTCCCTGTTACTATCTCATAGTTAAGACACTTCAACGACACTATCACCTTATCATTCGAGGAATCGTCACACCAAACGTGACTTAAGCACAACAGACTCAATCCCATCCAGTCTAACTAGTTGTTCTGACTCCCATTTTCGATGCAAGCCTTAGAACGGCTCATTTGACGATTCGACTTTCTGATATCCTTCCTAACTGGTGGGACGAATCGCCTGTTTCCCGCTATCTGCCTCTTCCCGAAGTGGTGATTATCCTTAATTTGAGCAAATCACTATCCAGAAATAGTTGCACTTTCCAACTGATCTCGCTCTATCACTTGAGTTCATTCATATACTTCCCTATCATTCTTAATGTTCAGTGAGATCATTAGGTTTTGGAGATCCGACTTCAGTCCGTCTTGAAATTTCTGAACCTTGTCCAGTGGATTCTCAACCAGTCAAGTGGACTCCGTTTCATATCGTTCCATGGTCATCTGCTCTCGGCGAAGTCACATAAACTCTGTGAGTTCCCTTTCTTGGGCACTGTCTGGGAAATATTTTCCCATAGGAACTCTTAACAGTCATGGCCCAAATCTGGACAGTACTCATTGAGGATATCTTATCCTTGGCGGTCTTCCACCAATAATTAACATTTTCTTGAGGCTAATACCTCGCCAACGTTACTTTCTTAGTCTCGGTGCAACCCAAAATCTCAAAAGCTTTCTCTTATTCCTACACCCACCTCAGTGCAATCTCGGAGTCACCCTTACTATTGACTTTATACGATTTCGACTTGAGAAACCATTCCAACAACTAGTGCCTTTGCCTATTGGCCACTATCTGAGTTTGGCTTAACTGGCATTATTCCCACTCATAGTAGTAATCACTGCAACCTCAGCAGCACAGGCAATAATTTATGTGAAACCCTTTCCGAGCTTGCTTTAGATTAGGCCCATACATTTCCTATTTCTTATAGGTTTGAATCACATCCTCTAATATTAAGTCTTGGGTCTCTTGGCCTACCGCACTCAAATACCTTTGGGTTTTCTTACCCCTTCTCCTCAATCTTACTGCCTCAATGATCACCTACCTGCTATAATTCCCTTAAGGGATTTAAGACCTAAACCAGTCTAACCGGTCTAATGTCCTAGGCAGGTATTACCATAGCAATCAAGCAACCAGCATACAGTCTAGCATAAACAACACAAAGCCTCAATCAAAGAGGCACACTACTCATCTTAAGCCCTG
Source organism: Syzygium grande (assembly GCA_024733475.1). Taxonomy (NCBI): domain Eukaryota; kingdom Viridiplantae; phylum Streptophyta; class Magnoliopsida; order Myrtales; family Myrtaceae; genus Syzygium; species Syzygium grande. The sequence continues at coordinate 19,659,856 of JAMXDD010000010.1, forward strand.
CCGCACCTGCACTTTACGGGTCAAATCACATCAAGCAACCAAGACACAAACAGTCAGGATGTACATTTAGCACACGCGGTCACCTTACTGTCTACCCAAGATCATCGCTCCTTATCACTCCAAGTTTCAACCTAATTAGATCGAGCTGTCCTTGCTCTAATACAAAATCAAACGTGGATGTCATGCCCCGAACCCCTCGAAGTGCAATCATCCCACGTACCGGTCTAATTTGCTACGATGTCCCAGGCCGCATCGCCAACCCAACTCCCAACACAAAGAACAAGGCACATGCGGAAGTGATAATTAAAACACCCGTACAAAACAATACATGACCAAGGGTAGCAGGAACGTCAAACAATTCAAAGCCTAATAATCAAGACTTGCATTGAACTTCAAAACATATACAATGTCCACTATACATCAATACAAATCACCAAACAAAAGTGGGTCGACGGTCACTAACAAAATCCCTAAGTGGCCAAGGGGCAGTCTAAGGTGGGGCTATAATTAGAATGGTTACTGAACCGACCTAAGAGAGACTAAGGCTGATCCTAGGAAACTTAATCAAGATTAGATCCTGATGACTCGGACTCAGCCTCGATTATCTCATCCTCCGAATCCATCTGCTCGACCTCGCCAACCTGATTGGGTTCCTGCTCTATGGGCTCCGGATTCTCATATGGATCGGGTACACCAGGCAACCTCTATCGGGAGTTTGAAAAACGGGGTTTAAACAACTATGAGACAAATCTCAGTGAGTAGGTCTTCTAAACCGCAACTAGGCTAACATGCACCTCCCGACGAGCAAATCAACGCAACAATGGACAATAATATCAATCAAATGACCTAGACCCTTAAGCCCGGATCGCTTACCTTGCTGACCCTGCAGGTTAAACAGTTCGATATAATAATCACGGCACATACGTGGCACACATTTTCACACGTACGCCATACGCATGCTCGTACTGAAAGTGTTCATCTTGCATACCATTCACCGAGTCATGCACACTTGCACACTGGCCCATGCACCTCCCGACAAGCAAATCAACGCAACAATGGACAATAATGTCAATCAAATGACCTAGGCCCTCAAGCCCGGATCGCTTACCTTGCTGACCCTGTAGGTTAAATAGTTCGATATAATAATCACGGCACATACGTGGCACACATTTTCACACGTATGCCATACGCATGCTCGTACTCAAAGTGTTCATCTTGCATACCATTCACCGAGTCATGCACACTCGCACACTGGCCCATGCATTCTTATGCATGCAAATGTCATCATCATGCCATGTTTCATTCTGGCTCACACTGCACACTGGCTTAATGCTCAATTATTATTACGACTAGCGTAAAACGCATCAGGTCCAGTGTCTTTAGCCTGCTACAAAGTGCATGAGGTGCAATACTGTTCTTTCTTAATCACAACACTTCGTGGCTCGCATAAAGCGCATCTCTAGCCTAGTGTCTCTAGCCTGCTATAAAGTGCATGAGGTGCAACACCAATCTCCTCACGAACCAGAGCCTGCGTAAAATGCATCAAGTTGGTCGTCTTCTGGACGTACCGGGCATCGTCCCGCGTAAAACATATCAAGACGGCACACCCCGCGTAACATGCATCAAGGCGGATTGTGATCACACATATACACAGCCAGTTATTATCTAAACCCCGCGTAACACACATCAGGATAATTAGGTGATCACATGCTCATGTCAAGCACGCATTCTCGCACAATCTCATCTCATATCCCATTCTCGGCATACACAATGCGTGGCCATGCAATGTCATACAATGCAACATGAGCATTCAATTTCAGCATGGCATTTCAACAAACATGCCAAATCAACGTGCTCAATTAGCCAATCAATTGCTCATACTTATTCACATAACATGCGCACTTGGCCAACTAATACCATGTGGCCCAAAACATAATTTACGCATTTGGGCAATAAATATTCACACCAATGATTAGCCAATCACAGACCGCATTCCTCGAACACGAAATTAGGCGGCATGGCATTAAACAATTGAGCACGATAAAGTACCATTCAACCACCGAGTCGCTCAAACGAGGCACTACAAAATTTAACACAATCAAGCACAATTTGTACCCAAATCAGCCACTACATGGCCCAACCATTCACACATGGCAATTCACAAACAAACCGCACATTAGTCGTACAAGGCCCAATTAAACCTCAATGGACAGCCACTAATCAGTCCGAGAAAGAGAAAAATCGGGAATATACAAAATCGGGTCCAAACTAGGCAGTTGCACAGTAATAGAAATCCATTTGAAATAAATGGTAAATCAGTTCCAAAAATTATGAAATTTGGATATGTTATACGAAACATTCCAATGAACATTTTCCATGAAGAACTAGAAACCCAGTTCTAATCGTAAACACCTCATTTTGATACTCAAAGTCGGACAAAATCCAATTCACTCGAACATCCCCTCAGGCCATCAAAATACAACTCATTCAGTACCCAAATCATTTTGGAAAGTCTTGAAATTTTTATATGTTGTAGCCACAAATGTCCCCAACAATTTTTGTGAAGGAAGTATTTTGAAAATAGGCCTGGAAAAATTTATAAAAATTCCAATAGACCGGTAGGTCGGGTAAACAGTAAATTAGGCAATTCTGTTTTGGTCCAAAGATGGACTTCCAAATGGCCTCAAATGATTTCCAAAAATTCCAAAATTAAAGTATATTATACTTAAAGATGTTGGGAACAACCTTCATCAAGAACACTTCTTCAGATTCGGCCCACAATGATCACAAAAAAATAACAAAGTGCAGAGGTACAGTAAAATCAATAATCCGAGAATCATTAAATTTGCACCATTAAGTAAATCCAGCTCATACAACCTCTAAACCAAGTCTCCACAGCCTTAAAATCATCCCTAAATCATCAACATAAGCCTTTAAAATCATCACAACATCGGCCCAAATCAGCCCTAGGTAATTAACTACTAAAACTTGTTCAAAGCGCACATAATCCTAATTAAGGGTTAGGATTTCCACTCACCTATTTACGCTCCCCAAAATTCTAATCGACAAGAATGGGCGGCCGATTGCCGGTAAACGGAGAAATCGACGGTGGCTTTAGGTGGCTCACGGCGGAGGTTCTGGTCAGTGAGGATGGTGGCGGCGAACGGCGGTTGGCGGTCCAAGGTTGAACAAGGGGAAGAGAGGGAGGAGGAGGTTTCGGTGGGAGGGAGAGGAGAAAGGGGAAATGGCCGAATGAAGAGAGAGAGAGAGTCAACGGTCTTAAATGGGGTTTTCACCCACCTTTCTCTATTCCCAAACTACCCCTCTCTCACTTGGTCCATATTAGCCTAAGCCCAATAATTGAGGGGTATTCTTGTCCAATACATTTGGGCTAATAATTATCCATATAATTTCCCCAAAATAATTTCCAATAATTATTCTCAAAATTCAGAATACCTAATTAGGCCTAGGGGCAAAATCGTAATTTTCCAATTTCGGGCCGAAATTCTATTTTTTGACCGTACCAATCTCAAATGTACGTGGCCACTCAAAAATGATGTTGGCCTCGCAAAATAGTCGCAAATACCCATAGAATTTTGACATCAAAGTTCGGGTCCAATTTAGCGATCAAACTTGCTCAATTCAGAATTTTAGAGCATCTCACTAATGAGTGGCTATTTAGGGGTTACGCGTATCGATCTAGGGTCACTCGAGTCATGACGGTTTAGATTACCGGAAGAATACAAGGAATTATTGGTTATTCCAAGGGTCATGATCGTTCGGTTCAAGTTCGGGATTTGTTCGCCACTCGTACTCTCGTTCGAGCAGAATCACCTACGATCCCATCATACTTCGTTGGCCAAACTAAATCCGTCACTTTCCTAAGAGGGGCCCACATTGGTCCAAAATACTTCCCTGTCGTTTCTCGGAATTAGTACCCAATTCGCGATCGGGTCCCCGGTCCAAGTACCATTTTTCTAGTTAGCCTTTCCCAATTGATCAGTATCCCGCGAGGGGCCAAAATTTCTAAGCGAGGGCTTTTGTTTCAATGGGAATGTTCGTGGTTTGGCGAGGTCTCCGGGAGAGGACGCCGCACTATGATCGGAGTGTTAAGGGGATGTCATGTTAGATGGGTAGTTGGGTTGGGCGTGACATCGGCGGTGGGCTTTGAGGTGGCTCACGAGGTTCTGGTCGGGAGGATGGTGGCGCGAACGCGGTCAGTCCAAGGTTGAACAAGGGGAAGAGAGAGGGAGGAGGAGGTTTCGGTGGGAGGAGGAGGAGGTTTCGGGTGGGAGGGAGAAAGGGGGAAATGGCGAATGAAGAGAGAGAGAGTCAACGGTCTTAAATGGGGTTTTCACCCACTTTTTAAAATCAGATGAGAAATAATATCCACTTTGTTGGATCTCGAAAATGGGTCGAAATTCAGGATGTTACGGCCACTTCACTTCATTCACTCACTTACTCTCTCACTCTCCCTTTTGTTCGGCCAAGCCACAATCCACCACCATCATTGACCAACCACCACCCTCACACCACTATTAGCTCTACCACACATGAACCACCGCCTCTAGTTGCCATTCAAGCCATGACTAGCTGCCGTCACCACTGTTCACCGTTTGTCGTCTGCTATGGCCGAAGTAGCTGCTGCAAACGGGGACCATTAGTTGCTGGTTTAATTGACACTTTGGCTTAGGATTAATGGTAAGTAATTTCCTAAACCTTGATTAGGTTGATAGGTGAGTAATGGACTAGTTTAGGGGCTGATTAGTAGTTAATTATGGGCTAATTAGTAGCTAATTGTGGGCTAATCCATGGCTGGTTTAATCATGAGGCATAAGGTTTGATCATGTGGTTATAGTTTAATCTTGATTGTTTGATGTTAATCATGTGGCTTAGAATAGTTGATCATGTCCTAATTGTTTGATTATGTGGTTCTAATGCTAATCATGTGATTAATGTTGATTGTGTGGTTGTGATCAATGATCATGTAGCTAATTAGTTTAATCATGGCTAATTATGTGATTAATGTTTGATCGTGTGGTTGTGATAAATGATCATGTGGCTAATTAGTTTAATCATGGATGATTATGTGATTAATGTTTGATCGTGTGGTTGTGATAAATGATCATGTGGCTAATTAGTTTAATCATGGATGATTATGTGATTAATGTTTGATCGTGTGGTTGTGATGACAATCATCTGGCTAAAGTTGATTGATCATGGCTAATCAAGTTGGTCTTGGAGTTTAAACATTGATCTTGTGACTTGATAATGGACCATGTGGTTAATCATGGCTAATGTTGATAAATCCTGACGAATTATAACTAGATAATGATGTTTGATATGGTTATGAGTGTGATTTATGACACGTTCGTTTGTAGGAAAACACACGCTATAAACACTCTACATTGGCTAATTAAGAAAGCTGAAATTTAGCAATAACAAGTTCCGTCTAGGTGAAAGTTCTAGACGACGCTCGCCAGGTGTTCGGATGCTGTCTAAGCGGGGATTTTAGACGTTACCAATCGTGGTGAAGGCCTGATCGATGCTTCTTATTGGAATGTTGTTTGATACCCAGCATATTGAGGGGTGTTCGATCCTAAACATTGCCACGCCCAAAGGAGCGAGGCAATGCCCGGCTAGATCGGAAGACCGATAGGGATTCTGTGTGGCTTGAAGGATTGTTAATAATCTAGACAACTACGAGTGTTATTTACATTAGGAAATGCTGTGTGTTCAAGAGTGATATTTGAGCATATATGGATTATTAACTGTCGATATGCATGTGTCGTGACCTACCTCTCGAGGGCCAAGCTCGATGAAATGGGTTTAGAGGTAAGTATTCATGAAATGGTCCATATAGCACATCATAAAAGACAGCTTTACCGAAGCGTCGATCTTTTAGTCATCCATATGGTTGGCATGGCACATCATAAAAGACGGCTTACCAAAGCATCGATCTTTTGGTCATTCATACAATCCATTAATCATGAACGTGGATTTTTTCTGAATCAATACCTCGCGCGACAGTCGATCGATTTTATCTTTTTTAAAAGTCGTCACTAGCCTAGGTCAGGGGTCGACTAGATTACCCAACTGAAACGCGGGAGTTTCGTTTCAATTTCTACGAAAACCAAATATCATGAGTTCGAGGACTAGCTTACGTTAATATTTCTATTAATGCGCTTCGGTACCGGTAAACTTATCATGGTTGTTATCTAAGTTGTCATGGATTTATTTTTTACCATTTTCATGTTAAAGTCTTAGTCCACTAGGTGATCATGTGTTTTGTTTTTGTATTTTCATTTAAGATTCTAAACTACTCCTATCTTAGTTTAGAAAAGAAAGAAACAAACAATTGTATTGAAAAGCATTACGTAAAGTAAACAACTAAGTTATTGAAAGAACTAGTTAATTCTAAGCGCAAGAAAGAAAACCCTGCAACTTGTCGAGTGCTTATACAACGCATATAAGAAACCCGAGACATACGTCAGGTTATGAATAAATTTTTACAAGAAAATAGATCAGAATGGACATCGACCTTCGCCATATTCGAGACCGTCGTCTTTTTGAACCTATTCTAACCCTAATCTAAAACTGAAACTAAAGAAGGAACAATAACCAACAATATACAATCACAAAGTACAAAACATCACAAGTCAATCAAAGATAACAAACAAGGCACAAAGAATTTCAAAGGTGGCCTCAGGGTCGGTCTTTGTTCAAACATGCATCAATACCTTTTATTATCTACCCATATTCGTTTTAGACACAATTCATGGTTATTAACTACCATTGGTATTCACCAACAACAATTAATGCCATGAATCCCTAAGTCCGGTTCTATGTGTAATCCCAATTTGGACCCACAATCATGCACCGTCCCTAGGCATACATCTAAAAATCACATGCATAATGATGAATTAAGCATGCAAACAAATCGACAGACCTTGATTCTCATCCAATCACTCAAGTTAGTGAACCGACATCAAGTCACTTTCATTCAATTCATCACGTGCCAATCACAAGCACATGCACTACAAAATCAATAAATTGTGAGAATTAAAACTCATGAAGGCATTAAAAACTGATTCAGCATGAACTATTTCCTAAAAATCCTAAAGCCAAAGACAATTTATAAAGGAAAAACAAAGAATAGCAGAACAGGGGATACAAGATGCATTCAATTGGAAAGGAACCCATTGTTAAAATGTTCTGGAAACTTTATGATACATCAAGCACAAAACAACAAACATTTTCTATGAAGAAAACTACTTAAGATAAGCTACACATGAATTTACAAAAATCACATAACATGAATAAGTGCATTAGAACAAAACATAGGAACAAATTTTCAAAGCAACCTCATGGAAATTTGGGTATGTTAATGATATCCAAAAATTATCAAATTTTGTCACGACCTAGGTCTGGGAATGACAATCAAAGTCCATGAAGAACTCATCATCAAAATATTTACCCAAAAATTCACACAAAATCAGCAAAGCGCAAACACAGAATTGGCATATTAACCATTCCAAATTTTCCAGATTTCAGGGGAACCTAATAAAAATTAATAAAGGGGCCTATGGACATGCAAATGAGACAATCTTGGCATCATTAGAAAGCTTAAGACGTCCTCTAAGACTTTCTAGAAGGCATCGAGTTTGGTTAACATCAATTTCATGATCAATCAAAAAGGTTTCTACAATGATGGATATCAGTAATGAATTGTAGCTGATGAGCTCACAAGATACATGTTGTTTACTATTCTCATGACATGGCAAAAAAATATGATACAAATCATGTGAATAGTATACAACATGATGAACATTTTTCATGAGAAATCCAAACCTAATTGTGGTTCTAAAGAAGAAAAAAAATGGGAAAACATATCAGCTTCCTTGAAATCAACAATTACAGGACAAGGATTCAAGATTGAGTATGCAATTGACCATGCAAATGATGACCAAATGACATCATTTATACCTTTTTGAAAAGGTAATGAACTATACTATGACTTTCATGAAGACATCAGGGTCAAGAAATCACAAGTGCACATTCAATTTTGAGCAAATCCAATTTGGGTTCCAGTAGAAGCAAACAAGACATGAGGTCAATTCATAGAGGTTTTCACCTATCTATTTATCTCCAAAAAATCTGAAAAATTTATATGTTGCAATAAAGACATATGTGAACATTTTTCAGGAAGAGACCTAAGTTTAGATCTTAGCAGAAAAATCAGAAAAAAAAAATTGACAACAATGCAGGTCAGGCAAAATCAGCATGTGCAGAGGTCAAATTTCATGAGTTTTCCACACTTAGGCATGTTCCAAAAATTCTGAGAAAAAAATATGTTATAATTAACCTGATTTAGATCATTTTTCATAAGGCAGCAAGAAACCATCAAACCAAATAACCTGATTCAAAGTAATCAATGCAGAAAGCTATTTCAGACCTAGGTCGATTCACAGAGGATTTCATTCATCTAAACTCACCAGAAAAATCTACAAAAAACATATGTTATGATCAAGATGATTCTTAGCAACTTTCTTGAAGGCCACAACATCTAGATCCGAACAGAAAAATAGGAAAAAATTAAGTAAAATTGCTCCAATCGTGTAAAAATGTGAAGAAACATAATAACAAAACTTCTGATTCCGATGCAAACTTTAGAATAGGTTTTTAGGTAGCAAACGATATCAAATCAAGCGCCGTAAGATACCAAATCAAAGCTCTCGAAGTGTATTACGAGAGTCCAGAAATGAAGTTTCATAGGTCAAAATTGACAAAACAGAAAGCAAGTCCAGAAACTCGAAATTGCAGAATAGGTTCCAACTCAAGAACATCATCATCAAATTATCAAATATGTAATTAGCAACCATAAACCATCAATATGGAGTTCATAGGAAGTCCTAAGGTGAATCCTAGCCTCGGCTACCTATTGTAACCACGCTTCATTGGATTCGAGACCGAGAGATTACCTTTTGTTATTGCGCAAAAACACGATCAATCAATTTGTGTCGATCGATGTACAAGGTGCTCTGAGGGATCTCAACTCACCAAGGATGGACGTCAACCACCAGAGGACACTAGGGAGTGTCTAGTGATGTCGGATCGGCGCCAGAATAGTACCGGCGAAGAAGAAGGATCAATTAGTCCGGTTGGACTAATCTGATTTGCCGGGGAAGAAAGAGCCACAGGAGCTTCTTCAGTGGCTTGCCGATGAAGCTCTAACCATAGCAAGATCGGGAACATGATTGAGGAGCGATTGGTAGTGGTCAGACCGCTTGGATCAACTGCTGAATAGAACCGATCTTATTTGAACCAACTCAAAACGTCGTGGGAAGAGAAAGAGAAATAGGACAAACGAAGGGAGCTTTGGCGAGGCTCCGACTAGCAGGACGTCGGAGGAATGGAGGCAGATGTCAGAGGGGATGGTGGTGCTGGTGGTGTTGTCGGCAAGTACCCGCCGGTAGGAGCTAAACCGGCGATTCCTTGAGAAACCGCGTGAGTGGTTTTCTAGAAGAGAGAAAGAGGACGTGAAGGAGAGAAAAGGAGGAGAGAGTTTTGGATTTTTTTTATCCAAAATTTGCATAATGAGCCCCCCCTCTCGAATTTTGGAGGGAAACTGAGTTATATACTCCCCTCAAGACTCAATCTTGGCCGTCGGTTTGATCCGACAATCGAGATTTGTGCTTATCCTTTACTTAGCGGTTAAGCAAAGACCTCTTTTAACATGTGCTGATTTGAATGGCCATGATTTAATCTCGTTAACGGTCTTGATTAATTTTGCAATTAAGGACCTAATTAGGGGCATTTTTGTAATTTCACAAAACCCAAGGTCTTTTTGGCAAAATCTAAAAATTGGAGAGTTCTCAAATCAATTTCGCAAAATTGATTTCGGATTCGTGTTTATCTCATAAAAACAGGTCAAATGATCTTAATCATTTGCGAATCGTGAACGATTGATTCAAATCCCTAATTAAGGCTAAAATTAGGGATTTTCATTTCAAAGTGCCAATTCACAAAATTGGTCGCACGAGTAATCTTATGATGACATCTGGATCAAATGTCGTAAAAGGAACTAAGTTAAAATATGAACAAAATGAATATAATTTTATTTTTGGCCAATTCCGAACCTATTTCTGCAAATTGAAAAAAATAGGTTCTTAATCAATTTTTGCAAAATTTCAAATGACAAAGTCAGATTGAATGTAAAATAAGATGATTTTTGGATTTTTGTATTTTTTGATTTTTTGGTCAAAAGTCAAATCCTAGTTGACTTTTCACTAGGAGCTTGATTTTATGATTAAATCTTTAAATTTTTTCTGGAATTTCCACTTCTAAAGTGAAATTAAACTTGAAAGGAATCTTTTTATGCGAAAATCCTCAATTTGACCCGGGATTGGCTTTTGATCAAAGGACTGATCAAAAAGTCAAATCGAAAGTCAATCATTTGACTTTTTGGATTTTTGCATGAAATGAATGGTAAACCATCTACAGAAGCTAAGCCAACAAACAGAATTAAAAAATGACACTTTATGTTCAAGAAACGGGTTCCGTCACAATCGGAAACCCTAATCTTGAGTTTTTTGTTTTTAATGATGCATCGGCTAAAAATTAGGTGTCCGCAGCATATTTATGCAATGCCATGATTTGTTTGTATTTGGTGAGTATGTGTGGTATGGTAATACCGTTGGGTGTTCATTAGAACATTTATTATGAATTGCAAGTTGGTTGTGCCAAGGAAAGGTTATTGCTATTGAGTTACCATGATAGATAGGATTACATGATTAGGGTGATCTGGAGGTACATGTTACCCTAAGCAAGGCTTAGGGAGTTTATTTATTGAGATTTATTCTCATTGTTGTAATTTAAACCTTTCAGACCCCCGATCATGAACATGAATGGCCCTCCGCAACGTTTTGGGGTACCAATAGATATGGAGCATATGTTGACGGAGTTTCCAGTAGGTGAAAATAGGGTGTATGAGGGCGAGGCATATTAAAAGCCTCATACTTTTTTTGAGTGGTTCTTTAAAGATGGGGATTAGTCCTTTGGTCCACTGCGTGGATTTGATGGTCCTTCGGATGATGAGATGGGAGAGTGGAACCTTATGGATATCGTTCCCCCTAATGGAGTTGTTACCAGCCTGGATACTAGCTCGAAAGACTCAGACCCCGAGTTGGAACCCATGGAGTCTGACCCCGAATCGGAGCCTTTGGAGTCAGGTCCTAAGACGGGTAGTGACATATCTGATCCGGAGATGCCGCCGTGATACCATGGGGATAATTGATGGGTTTAGGGATCATGTCTTTTGGATGCCCTCTTTTGATAGAGAAGTTAAGCAGATCAACCATCCGATCCTTTTTTTAATGTGTGTGGTTAGCTGTAAAGGCCTCTAGTAAGGCTTGTATTTGGTACCGTTGTAAATAACGTTATGTTTATAAAGTGGTTTGTTGTTATGGTTTAATTGTCTCTCTACTATTCCGTTTAATTGAATGTTGAATAGAGTGTTCAAGTTGCTTCTGCATGTGTTATTTTTTAGTTTGTTTGTATCGAGTCGGCAACGAGTCTTGGGAAGTCGCATACTTAAAGATCAAGCGAGATGTTGTGAGCTTGTCGGGTGCTGGGCATGACATCCATGAATTGAAAAGGCTTAAACGTAGATTGATTTAGAGTTAATTACGAGTTAAATGCACAAAACCCCTAAAAGTCGCCCATTATTCTAATTATACGAAAGACACATTTGAGAGATTTTAACCACGAATTCTAATCTAGTTGAGGGTATTAGACTCCAGAGGATTAAGAGATGACTATTGGATAATCTCATGGGAACGCCTATTAAACGGTAAACCGCATAACATTGGAAAAGTGAAATTCGGGCCAGAAATTTGGGCCTACAAGGGGGTCCACGAATTTTTAAAGGCCCAATGGGCCTCATGGACTCAATAGTCGGCCACAAGGGCCCAAGTTGCGGGAAATTACGATTTTACCCTTTTGGGCCCAAATTGAGTAATTTAGAGAAATTTGTGCAAGAAAAACCTAAGATAAGAAGCCCGCAAGGAACAAAGCCCAATGACAAGGCCCAAGGAAGAGTTCGGCCAAAGAAAAGAGGAGAAATGAGCTTGGCCCAAATTTAGGCCCATTCTAAAGCCTTTTAGGACTTGAATAAAGTCTTTGAGTAAAAAGACCTTTTTACCCCCAAGCCTTTTTAGATTCCTTTCATTTGTTGAAGGGCAAAATGGTCTTTCTACCCCTCAAGAGTTGACCGGCCACATAGGAGGGTAAAATGACCAAAATACCTCTCTCATCTTGTCTTTATTCCATTTTTTGCCCTTGGATATTTGTGAAACTTGAATTGTAAGAACAAATCCTAGCCATTGGTTCAAGCTTGTTGAGCAAGGGATGATCTTGGCTATCCATCCTTGGGATAGCTTGCAAGACAACTTTCTCTCTCCTCCTCATTTCTCACTTTTGGTTTCTCTCTCTTTCCCTCTCACTCGTCACTGCTAGCCACCTTTCCTCTGTTTTCCCTTGTTTTTTTGGTCACCCCTCACCAGCGGCCACCACCAACATGTGTCCCCGCTCACTGCTGTGACTGTCGCCACCCTCTTACGCCACCGTGAGCCGAGCCGTCCACCGCCATCGCCATGCGTCCGCCCAAGCTAAGCCACCCCTTCCCTTGTTTCCCTTTGGTTTAAGAGTAAGTTTACTCTTTATATCTTGATTAGGCCATTAGATTGCTAATGGTTCAGTTTAGTGCTAATTAAGTAGTTTAGTGGATAAGTTATCTTAAGATTAGTTGATAGCTTATCTTGGTAGTTGATAACTTATCTCATGCTTTAGGTGATAACCTATCCAGTGTAGTTGATAACTTATCTAGACTTATCTGATAACTTATCAAGAAAATGGTGATAGCTCATCAAGGAAATTGTTATAGCTTATCATGGAAATGATGATAGCTTATCGAGAAAATAGTAATAACTTATCTTGAAATAAGTAGATAGCTTATCACATTGAGTAGATTACTTATCATGAGTTAAATGAAAACTTGTCTTGATTAATGAGTATTGATATGTGCTATAAGGTTTAAATTACCATGAGAAAAAGCATGAGTTTATATTGAAAAATGCCTTGATTAAATCGCAATCTTTGGTATGCTTAAGTTTAATTGGAAATTGAATAGACAATGTTATTGGTGTTGATATATGAGTAAGTTTTCATGGTAGCTTTATGCGTAAAGAATTGCACGTCATAAACAATTGACATTGACTAAATTCCAAAGATAAGAAATAGGACTTGAGTGATTATTGTATGTGTATATGATCACCTAAAAGTTCCATTTGTGCCTAGTTATATTGGAATACTGCTAACTTAGGGTTTGACCATGGCCGTGAGAGGTCATGCCCAATTTGATAATTGGATGCTGTCGCGAGGGCAAGGTGAGATGAAGTCGTTCGCGAATGGAATTCGAAACAAACCCATTTATGGTATGCCATCATTGAGGTTGGTGAGACGATGCTGTGCCCGATGGAGCAGGACAATGACCGGTTATGCCAGAAGACCGCCTTCCTTTGGGATGTGCTGTGGCCCAAGGGATCGTTTAATAATCTAGACTATCATGAGTGCGACATGCCTGAGAATGATGATTGATTATGTCTAGAGTATTAAATTGTTGTTGTGCATGGTTATACAATGAAATATGCTGGATTATGCCTCTTGAATATGCATGTTATTGTGATCCTGTTATGTGCTCGTTGGAGCGATTGCCAAGTTAGATGGTAGTAAAAGGGTGAGATAATAGTTTCATGTATATAGTTTAGGCAAAATAGGGGCTTTACTATTGATCTGTCACCGATAGTGACTTGCACATTTAGGGCGATCCAGAGGCAACATACTCTCCTAAATGAGGTTTAGGGAGCTTGTTTGCTGAGTTTATCTCATTGTTGTTTATTTAACTATTTTCAGACTCTCAGTTATGAGTCAGCATCCTATGAGGTTCGGGGTGCCCATGGATATGGGCATGGTAGTGACTAAGCGTATGGTTGGATCGAATAGAGCCTTTTAGAGTCATTTGATGACCATCTGGTCGATGAAGGGTTGGCTATGTAGGTACCGCATAAGTTCATAGCCTGGTTCATAAGGGAAGGAGATGAGCTCTTTGGCCCTATTAGGGGATTCGACGGGCCCCCCTAGTAGAGGTACTAGCGAGTAGGTCTAGGACCTGATGAACCTCAACCCTCCTAATGAAGATGTCTCTAATCCTAAGACTGATTCGGATGTCGAGGAGTCCGATTCGGAGTGTCCTCCTAAGTACTGTTAGCTTTGGTGATGGCCTTAGGATGCCCCATCTTTTTGACCACCTCGTTTTGGATAGAGGAGCCTAGGTTGACCCGACCGATCACCCCTTTTTGTTTGACCGGTCTTTGAGAAAGCTGCCCTAGATAGGCTTGTAAAGTGTAGCTTGTCAAGGTTAACTGTTGTTTATAAAATGGCTCACCGATTTTTCCGTTAATGAGTTTTCCTAGCTATTTCCCTTACTGTTATGTGATTAGGAGTCTATACGTTTCTGCTTGCGTCCAATAAGAGATAATAGAATGGGTCGGCGACACGTCTTAAGTTGTTGCAACATAACGACAAAGGAGGGATGTTAGCATTCTCAATGGAATGGGGCATGACATGGTGGTAGTGAGAGTAATGGTCCAAGCGAGAACCATGATATGAAGGAACTCAATGATCCTTAGATGGGTGGTGCTAGCATCTACTGGATGGGGAGCCATCTCGGAATCTCACAGTTATCACCTTTTTGGTTTAAACTGTGATGATGGGCGTTGATGTCAATGGTGACATATGTATAGGGTCACTTGGTGGTGAAGGGGAGCTTATATCTTTTTGGTCCTCCCAGTGTTAGTCTTTTGGTTGTATTGTCCGTGTATGTAAATAAGGAAAAGAAATGGAAGAATGATATCCCTCTTCAGTCATGTTTATTGTGCTGTTTGGGCCCCATCCATGTTATAAGTGCTATCCTAAATGTTAGCTTCCGCTTGTATGATAACACTAAAGAAGATAAAAGAACCGCATTAGTAGGGTGGCGTGCCTGGGACGTCACACGTCGTCATTTTGAGATTGAGGGGGGAAACATTTATGATTACTACATAAGACAATGCAGAGCCTAAGACAATTGAAGAGGCCCTCTCATCTATTGATAAGAAAGAATGGAGAAAAGCTTTGGAAGATGAAATAGAGTCTATGAGAGCAAATCATGCCTAGGACTTTGTTAATCTACCACCTGAATGCAAGGTTATTGAAAATAAATGGGTTTTCAAGATCAAGCATAGGGCAGATGGGTCTATTGAAAAGTATAAGATTAGTCTCGTGGCAAAAGGTTATAGTCAACAAGAGGGTATTGCAAGAGGAAACCTTTTTACCAGTTGTAAGGTTTACCTCCATACGTCTTATCCCAGCTATTGTCACAAATTTGGACTTAGAATTACGTCAAATCGATGTAAAGACAATATTTCTCAATAGAGAACTAGATGAGGAAATCTATATGAAACAACCGATGGGTTTCATTACTAAACGTCAAAAGCGTAAAGTCCACAAGCTTCATCAATCAATATATGGCCTTAAGTAATCATCTAAACAGTGGTACTTTTGTTTTCATCGAGCCATAACTTCTTTTGGTTTATGATGATTGAAGAAGATCACTTTGTGTATGTCAAACGGTCCAAGGATAATTTTGTGATTTTATCACTTTATGTGGATGATATTTTACTAGCTGGGAATGAGAAGGGTTTGGTTATCACCATAAAAAGAATGGTTGTCCTCTAATTTTGAAATGAAGGACATGGGAGAAGCTACTTATATATTGGAAATTAATATTGAAAGAGATCGAACAAGGAAACTCCTTACTCTGTCACAAAAATCTTATATAATGAAGAATCTTGAATGTTTCAATATGTAGCATTGTAATCCCATTGATACCCCAATCATGCAAGGCGAAGGCCTAAGCTTTAAAATATGTCCTAAGACTCCAGAAGAAAAGAAAGAAACGAAAACTGTTCCTTATTCTAGTGTAGTCGAAAGTTTGATGTATGCTATGACGTGTACTTGACCTAACATATGTTATGCAGTGGGGTTAGTGAGTCAATACCAGTCAAATCCTAGTCAAGCACACTGGAAAGCAGTTAAAAGGATCTTGAGATACTTGAGAGGCACAATGGACTATTGACTTTATTTTCAAGGGAACGATTTACGCTTATTAAGTTACTCAGATGTTGACTGGGGAGGAGACTTGGATGAGCGTAAATTAACATCTGGATATGCGTTCTTGCTTAATGAAGGTGCAATTTTTTGGAGTAGCAACAAACAAACATGCATAGCTCTATCTACGATAAAGGTAGAATTTATTACATACTTTATTGTAGTGCAAAAAGCAATATGGCTAAAACATTTCTTGTAAAATTTAGCCATTGTCACTAATATTCCAAGACCAATGACAGTTTATTGCGATAGTCAAGCAACCATTGCTTATATGAAAGACCCTAAGTATCATTGTAGGACAAAGTATATTGACATAAAGAAAAACTTCATCGGAGATATAATAGCACAGAAGGAAGTGGTCCTAATATATTTCTACCAACAGAATGGTTGCTAATCCATTCACGAAGGTTATTTCTAGAGACGTGTTCTTGACCCACAAGATGTCTCTAGGATTACGTAAAATGTGATATGTAATATTGTTGAGGATCATTGGATTATATGTGTGTATGTATTGTACTTATTTCTTCTTTTAATAAATTGATGTTTTATCAATTAGTACAATATTATATAAGACTAGCACAAACACACATATATTGTTATATGGCATGTCATCAGGCAATGATTGGCTCACTCACATGAATAATTACCTCAAACATTATAGTAAGTAGGTTGAAATGAGACGATATGTATTATAAATGTTGGAAGAACAAATTTAGTACATAATATAATTTTTCGTTGCCTTGATTAGGATTAAGATGATATTTCTGATTATATGTGATAAGACCGAATATGATAGTCCCACAATCATGTATGCCTGATAGAAGCCGGATACAAGTACTTAATTGGGCACTATAGATAGAGAGCTAATATAGCACTCGAGCTAAATATATGTATGTGAGTAACATGTGACTATATTTAGGTTAAGATCCGTATAGTGTATATGTTTAGTAAATGATATATGCTCTTTTAGAAAGAGAAATCCGCTATAGCATGTGATTCATACATGTTTGACTGATAAGGGAGGTGAGTGAAATTATCCCTATTTACTTATCGTGTGAGTCCTTGAGGTAATTTATGAATTGATTTCCTCGTTTTGTGCCCTATGTTACTTTTGACTATTTTTCAAAGTAAAAGAGCAATGTTGCTATTTTAGCATATTACTGGCAGTTATGAATAAATATGGCTTTATGGGATGTGTCTTTGAAAGCAGTTGTTCTAAAATAGAGAGAGACATGAGTGCGAAAGAAGACTATTGTTGTTTTACATCTATCACATGTGTTTACTGATCAACCAATTATTTCACCTTTTGTGGCTTCTGGTGATTCAATTCACATTCCTAGATAATTCTTTTGTTGTGCATCAAAAGATTAGTCAATTTCTTCAGCGATCTTTTTCCCTACACTCAGATTCCTAAAATCACTCACCCATACACGCATCAAACTGTTTGTGCCCGCCTAGTAATCCTAGCTTTCCCTTGTTAATGCACCTTGAAGAAGGTCACGAGGCTAAATATGGTATAATTAACCCATTCATTTAATGATGCGTGCATATAAATTCCGAAACAACATAGCCTGTTGTTATTTGACATATTTAGACTTGGGATTACGGGAACGACGAATGTCCGTGAGTGCAGTAGATTTGAGAAAGCAAAGAAAAGTTCAGACTAATATTAACTTAGGTAAACATGGAAACATTTAGAGCTGAACAGAGTCTCACGTTGATCTTTTTTTGGGTGCCGCCAGCAAGGGCACATACTTCCTCATGGTTACCCCCAACCGATCTCTCATATCAATCTTCTTTGGATCAATGCGGCCATCGAACTCCCAATCGAACTCATGAAGCAGCGAGCTCAAAGCAAGATGAAGCACGCGATGTGCCAAGGGCACGCCGGCACACATCCTTCGACCTGCTCCAAATGGAATGAACTCAAAATGTTGACCCTTATAATCCAACTTCGAACCGATGAACCTCTCGGGCTTAAAAACCATAGGGTCTTCCCAGACATCCAGGTCTCTACCGATCGCCCAAGCATTCACAAAGACCTGTGTGTTTTCGGGTATGTCGTAACCCATGAAGACACTGTCACGCATTGCCCTCCGTGGCACGAGGAATGGGATTGGCGGGTGGAGCCTGAAGGTTTCCTTCACAACTGCTTGCAGATAGGGAAGCTGGTCTATATCGGTTTCCTGGACCTTTCGATTGGACCCGACCACCCGGGACAGCTCGGATTTGACCTTGACCATGGAGTCTGGGTTCAATAGGAGTTCTGTCATCGCCCATTCAATAGTGCTGCTTGTTGTTTCCGCACCGGCCAAGAATATTTCCTGTGATGTCAAGAGGCGAGTGTGTGAGAGCAAGTATGCCAAAATTTCGGGAAATGGAGCGATATCCATAACTATTAATGATTTTTGCATCCTCGAATTCCAAAGTCGCGTCCGAGAGCAGTCCATTTAAGCCGTTTTTGAGTAACATGTTGCTTTTGGTGGATCGTATACTAGTCTTACCATATTCTATGTTTCATCACCATCTCTAAGTTTGGACCAGATATGATTTCTTCTATTCAAAATTATATACAAGAAATTGAAAAAAGATAAGTAATATACTTCAGTGGGAGACAGTGGATATGTGTTTTCAAGTGACGTAAGTTGTGTGTTCGCAAATATATTATTTCAGAACCATAGCAACTCAGCTGGATGAGCAGCTTCCTTAAAGCTAATATAAGCTGTTGTTGCTGTATAAAAGCTGATGATGCCCCTTTATAACAGCCTTTATAAACTATTGCAGCTTGGAATGTGCTGCAATTGTGAGCAGTTTGCTTAACATCCTATTTAAGTCACAACGCCCTTTGTAATGGTGGTACTTACTCCACAATACTTCTATTGAATAATTTCATAACAGGTTTTTGTACATCTATTATTGTCCTTGTTTACATACTCAGAAACTTGCATATTTGTCACAAAGGATATA
This sequence comes from Syzygium grande, assembly GCA_024733475.1. Taxonomy (NCBI): domain Eukaryota; kingdom Viridiplantae; phylum Streptophyta; class Magnoliopsida; order Myrtales; family Myrtaceae; genus Syzygium; species Syzygium grande. The sequence goes on from JAMXDD010000010.1 coordinate 19,679,089, forward strand.
TCGGATTCTCGGCACATATTTTACATAATCTAGCAATAAAACTAAAAGGTTATATTGATGGAAGAAAGCCTATCTTCATTCAAGTAAAGTTACGAATGTCAAAAGTTGATTCATAAAATTGGGTACGCTGATGTGCTATACAAATTGTGAGATATTTGGATAGTCAAGTGATATTCAAGCAACTTATAAGTATTTACATTATCGAATTGTTAATCAATTATTCTACGGTCATGTCGGGCTTTGATTATTAGTTGTGTGGTCATCCTATGATCCATAAATATTTAAAACACTTGACAAAACATGTGGAACATGGATCCTCTACTTCACATAGCACTCACTCAGGTACTTCAATAAATCTTAACCATTGATTTATGGAAACGATCTTATTATCAGCAGCTGCGAGGGTGGTGGTCATGGCTACAATAACCCCCCTCTCCCGCATTCAAAGACTTGTATTTAAAGTTTTTTTACTCATGGACACTTTCCCAGCTATAGTTCAAGGAAAATTGGATTACAATCTTGTGCGCACTCGGATTAAAGAGCTAGAAAATTTCACTAAGATGATCCACCATGCGCCTACCCTTCAGCCTTCGAAACCGATAATGCCAAGAGAGAATGGTAGGGTATATCCTACAATCCAACTCTTTCAAATACATCTTTTTATAATTGTTGAATAAACAGCTCCGACAACCACACAGACACAGATTGACTGTTATGACCTTCAAGAACGAAAGCGGACAGAAAGTTCCATAAACTGGACAACCCATGACTTTTCAAAAGCTTCTCGATTTTTATATGCCAGCTTAGTGAAACTTGCGAATTTCCATTTCTATATTAATATTACTGCTTTTACTCTTCTGTCTCAGAGCATACATATAAACCCAAGTTTTTTTATCCTCCCCTTAAATTTCTTTTCTAGGGCAGAAAAGATTGCAATTCGGTTAATGCATCTAGAGACAAACCGACACCCCTGTAGTCTATCCAAACAAAACGACCAATTCAGTGTTAGAGTTCCATTACTGCGCTTTTTTTACAATGAACTCTATTGCTTTTACTTCAGATACTAAGTGGATTACTAAAAGTATCTAGTATTGTGATGGATGTGGCTTGTGTCACACAACACACAACATACGTACCAAGGATCAATCTTTAACTAATATGATTGGTCATAGTATTCTTTTATGATTAGAAATTCAAAGTTTGTGGTCGTACCAGTATGAATGTGTTGATCTGCTTCTCAGAAAGTTTGGCCGGCTCGTCCTTACCGTTTCCTTCGAACTCAAGCAACACATCCAGAAAATCCCTCCGATCATCATCCCTGCTGGTCTTCTTCTCCTTGATCCTATCCCTCACAAAATCCGAAGCGATCCTCATGGCCTTTCCCATATCCCGATCCATCTTCCTCCTCAGCCCTTGTGGGTCCAACCATCGCAGCCATGGGAACAGGTCCACGATATTAGCATGGCCTGTCCACTCCATCAATCCGGCCATTGCCATGAAGAACTCCGATCCGACCTTTGAGTCCGGATCAAACAAGTCTCGGGATAGCATGAGATTCCCTAGCAAATTGAAAGTCGTCAGGAATACAAAGCGCGCGAGATGAATACCTTCTCCAAGTCGGACCTTGTCCGTAGACGCCACCTCCCCGATCCATGTCAGCATATTGTCAACGCATTTTCTCCGGATTGTAGACGTCTCGTTGAGCCGCTTAACAACTAGCATGTCCACTGTCAGCAGCCGCCTCAACATCCGCCAATATGGGCCGTATGGGGCTAGGGCGATAGATCCCTCGTGGTAGTCCCGAGAGCGCATGAGATCAGTGATGGTTCGCTCTGCGAAATTGAGGTCTTGGTTCTTGAAGAACTCTGTCGCAACTCTGCTCGAGAGAATCACCATGGTGTCTATGGAGCCCAGTCTAAGCCAAATCACCGGGCCGTATTTCTCGCGGAGGCTGGCTAGGGTTCGATGAGGCATCGTCCCAAGATTGAACATGTTGCCAAATATCGGCCATCCGGAGGGCCCCGGAGGAAGTCGCGATGACCTGGACTGTTTCCGGCGAAGGGAAACAAATAAAATAGAGGACGCAAAGGCGACACATATCAGTACGAAAAACGAATTAGTCGGTTCGGTCATGGCTTCCATCAGTACAAGGACTTCTCCGACGATCTTGTTCCTGGGAAGGTGACTAATATAAATAGCAAATCCCCTGGAAGTTGGAAGTTCCTATGTGCGTGAAATGCACATTTATTATTATTATCATTACTATGAGCTTATTATTTAATTTTACAGAGGTTGAACTTGTGTGCACAGGGATTGAGTGCAAGTCATATTTTTTTTATGCGGTCTGTGGGCCACCATGAGAATAAATATGTCCAGTCTAGTTCAAATATCCCAATAATAGAGATATATAATATAGAAAAGATTTAAAAATAATAAATTGCATGTCCGACAACTGTCATTGAAATTGCTGAAATATATAAAAATACTTTGTTCGAGAGCCGATCCTGATGATGTGTCCATGGATAGTTATGGGGACGGTAAGACGAGGTTTTTTTTCGATGTTTATAATGTATGTATATATCTTAATGGGAAAATTTGATGGGAATGGAATCGGCCATAGTGAAAGAGGCTTAAGATTCTTAGGGAGCACTATTTGACTGAGCTTGTCGTGGTGTGCGCTTGGCGTAAGCGTTGAAGAGTTGAAAGGAAATATTTACTAGTCAATTATGGCCGGCCGGCCTCAGGCTTGGAACCAGGCGCGAACTGAAAGCAACATCTTCGTAGGGCACGAGATTGAACTGAGTCAATCTACTTACTTGCTTACACACGTAGTTTGGGCTCGGTGGGATAATTGCCCCAGATAAACTCGTACGATTTCGAGCCAAGTTTGGTTTCTTGAGTTATTCGAGTATCTTGTTGAGTCAAGCACGTGGTCAATAAATTTCAATTCCACGTGCTCGCGAGTATGATCCAGTTTCCATTATCTTTTTATAAAAATATTTATTTTGTTGGGAAAAAAATTGTGGGAGAAGTTGATTGACCTTTCGATGCACAACAAAAGAATTATCCAGAAATGTGAATTGAATCACAAGCGAACATTGGACAAATTTACAACTTCACACCGGTCTGAATATAATCACAAGAAAAATATTATTGTTCCACAGCGTTAATGCCGATCGTCTTCTCAAATTAACAATGAAAACTCTTTGTGTGTTATCCAATAGAGAGGAGAATGTAAATTTTCTCTACGTTCTTTTCTGCATATGTGTGTCACACTTTGTCTCTATTTTGAGGATGTTATTTGAACTATTGGGAAAAAGTCGCGGAAGAAATCAACTAACCTCTCAAAACACAACAAATGAATCACTGGCGAATGTTGGACGAATCTACAACTTCACACCGGTCCGAATATAATCATGAGAAAAATATCCTTGTTCTACAGAGTTTAATGCCAATCATCATTTCAAAGTAACGATTGAACCTTTTTTGCGCGTGCTTTTTGAATGAGAGAGGATAACATACATTTTTTTTATTCTATACGATGTCTGTTATGTCTCTGTCGTCTATGAAGTTTTATTAACTTTCCTCAACAGACAACCAATGACACCCCTTTAAAAGGTATTGTTGACACATAATTTTTAGCTAATGCGTCATAAAGGTAAAATCTTGAGAATAGGGTTTCTGATCGCGACAGAACTTAATCCTCAACCAAAAAAAGAGTCATTTAGCATTTGAATCAGAATTAGCCATTCATTTTCTAGCTTTTTACATTTCAATTTCAAAAAGTCGAAGAGTTGACTTTCAAGTTGACTTTTTGGTCAAACTTTGACCAAAAGTCAACCCAAAGTCAAAGTTTGGTTTTTTGCATAAAAAATCCCAAAATAGTGTCAATTTCACTTTTTCATCATCAATTTTCAAAAATTGATTTAGAATCAACTTTCCCCAATGTACAGAATTTGGTTCAAATCGGCCAAAAATGAAATTACTTCATTTCTAGTTGTTTTTTAGGATAGTTTCCTTCACAACATTTGATCTAGAGGTTGTATTGCATTCAATTTTGGAACCAATTTTATAATTCCAAGCCAAGGGAAAAAAAAAACCCCAAATTTAGGCCCTAATTAGTGATTCCGATCGATTCTTCATGATTTGTGCAATTAAGACATGAATGAGTCTAATTTCTTATATGAAATTCAAATTCGAAATCAATTTTAGAAAATTCATATGAATTTGAGCCAATTTGACCAATTTAGTAATCCAATGATTAAGAAATCTAAGACTAATTGATCCAATTAGTACAATTCAACTCGACCCATTCTAGGTTAATATCCAATTTGATGAATTGAAGCTCAATTGGGCCAATTGAACTTCAATTAAATTCATTAGTCTAGCTTGTCCATGTAATTTAACTCAAATTGAAGAGCAATTGGCCCAAACAAGTTAAATCGGATCAATTTGTGCTTATATTTCAAATTGGTTCAATCCAATTTAATCAAATTCAATTCAATTGGGTCAATCAATCATGATAAGGATTAAATTATACAAAATTGGAACAAATTGAGCCGATTCAACTTGGTCAAACTCGAGTCAAACGGGTCCAACCGGTTCAACCTGGTTTGACCAGAATGGAACCGGTCTGATCGGACCGGCCGTTTTCTAGTCAAGAATTCGGCAGCTAGCGGTCCATTTCGGCCAACCACATCCCTTTGTGTTCAAAATGACAAAAATGCCCTTAAATGGAAATTACAAAAATGCCCCTAAAGCAAAATTACCAAAATGCCCTCACTTAAGGATTAAGCAAATTATTTAGGGGTTAAGCAAATCAACCATGGCCATTCATTTAGAACAGATCATAGTCATCCATAGTACCATGTCATTTATCCTTAGCCCCTAAGGAATAATCTTAATTATTTTGGATGTATTCTAGGCCATTATATTGATTTAAGGGCTGCAATCCAAAGTTGGGGAAGGTATATAAGTTTTTTTCCTCCAAAACTTAATAAGGACTCTCATAATTTCATATATATAGTTTCTCTCTCCTCTCTTCCCTCTCTCTCTATCTTACGCCCTCTCTATCTTTCTCGGCAGTGAACTCTCCTCACCGATTCGACTGCTTGCCAGCTGGTTCTCGGCGTGTTTATTGACACCTGATTTTTAGTTCATTTTTTTCATATTTTCAAAAATCTCAAAATTAGGACTAGGAATCTTGGCCAAGCCTAGAAACCTAGTTCTAAATCAAAAATAATTTTTTTTAGTATTTTCTTGCATTTTTCATTAATTTCTTTTAGTCAAAATAAGTGAGAAAATCAAGAAAAATAGCAAATGGAATAAGAAAATTTTATAAAAATAGTCATTAGTCTTATTTTAAATCCAATTTCATTAATACATCATCATTGGGTATATGTTTTTCCCAAAATTGGGCAAAATTAAACCCGAACTGAATAAAAAATGCAATTAAATCTTTTCTAGCCATTTTTAAGTCATAGTATCTTCACAATAAATGATTCTGGGACCTTGAATTACATAATGGTCCATCCAATTGCACAATTTGTCAAGGAAATCAGAAAAGCCCAAAATTCAATTGAAAATTAAGAATTTTGAGCCCAAAATTGGGAATCGTGCCCAATATGAAATTGTCGAACCATGAGACCATCATTTTCCAGGGTTAATCAGATGTGGGTAATTCAATTTTGGCATCAATTTTTCTTAATCAGGCCATTAGGACATCAAATTGAACAAAACCCTATTAACCCGAATACAAAAATGAAAAATCTTGGACATGATTATCACAAAAATTGGAGAAAATCACATGTTTGGGTTCAAAATGTGATGAGGAATTCAATTTTGTGGTTTAATTTTGAAATTGGGCCAAAATTGAGCTTATTTGGCAAATTTAGACCAACTTGGGTCTGCTAAGTCGACTGGGTCAACCCGACCCTACTTGGGTCGATCACCTTCTTCGCCCGACTCACCCAAACCACAATAAAACCCAGAAAAAAATGGAATTAAACCCAGGACTTCATGAGCTTTCCCCGGTCAATCTAGCACTTGTAAATTGACTTGGTCAGTTGGAGAATCTCAAGCTGGCACCAAAAATTCGATCTAACCAATTCTAAGTTGGTTTTAACCGAATTTAGGCTAGAATTTTGATGAACAAAAAAGGAAGAAAAACTGAACATTGCAAGAGAGGGTGTTCGACGATTTGCCGAGGAGAGAGAAGAGAGAGAAATAGACGGAAAAAGCTTGAAATCTAGAGAGAGAGAGAGAGGAGTGGAGATCCCCAGGTCGAGTGAACGGCGCCGGTCGATTGAATGGCTCCAGCGAATCGACCGTCTAGGGAGGATCTCCTCCTACCGACCAAAGGGCAAGTTGACCGTGAAACGCCCAAAATCCGACCTGATTAGCTATTGTGCCACGCGCTCGCGCCCTTTACGATAGAGGTATTTTTCTATATAGGCCTCTCCCAAACCATATCTCACGCGACAGCGTGGTTTATTTGATCTAAACTTAAACTTGGAGTCGCCACTAGTCATTTATGGTAGGTCGACTAGAAACCTAATTGTGGTACGGGAGAAGTACCGCAATCCTACGAACCAAAGATTCTGGATAAGGGACTTAGCTACATTAACGATCCCAAATTAAGACCATTTCGGTACCTAAGAACAATATGGCATGTCTAACGTATCACATGGATCCCTAAGATCATTTCACTAATCTAATCATGGACAAACAATTAAGCATCCAAGAATCAAATACACATCCAATGGCAAATCAATCACAGCAACCCTAATTTGGTCACTAGAAATGAAAATCTACCTAAACCCTAACAAAACTCTAGTAGTTTGTTCATTTTATTTTTTTAGGGTTTAGTGTTTTTTAGGGGTTTTGATCTTAAATTTGGAATTTTTCAAATTACGCCACTTAGGCATTTTGGAAAATTCAAATATCACTTTTAATGACTGGCCACAATTCTGTGGATTTTCAAAATTTTTTATTTTTTTGGTGTCATTTGGACACTTCAAAAATTCCAATTTCATTTTTTATGACTGACCATAATGATTTTGGACCTTTTTTGTGAATTTTCAAATTTTTGAAAATTTTTTTTGGAAGAAATTTTTTAAACGGAGAAATGATTTTTTTTATATGATTTTTTGGAAATTTTTGGTGAATTTCCAATTTTTCAATTTTTATTGATTTTTCAGAATTTTCAAATTTTGATTTTGATTTTCTTAATTTTTGAAATTTTTATGAATTTTCTGAAAATTTTTCTATTATTATTATTTTTTGAATTTTATGTAATTTTTCTAATTTTTGTGAATTTTATGATTTTTTAATGATTTTTTATTTAATTTTCCAAGAAAATCTAAATTTTTTAGATTTTTAGATTTTTTTATTTTTTATTGATTTTTTATTTTCTTTTGAATTTTCCTACTGGGGATTAAACCGAACCGGACCGGTTCAAACTGATTCGACTAAGACCGAACCGACCTGCATCGACGCCGGTGCCGGTCAGCTTCTCAAGTGGGCACGGTGCCAAAAACGGCACCGTTTCGCCCCATGCCCATTGGGGCATTTTTTCAAACACTTCATGGGCATTATTCTTTGTTCTTTATTTTCGAGGCCGCCACTTTGAACCATCCTTCGACGACCTTCCAGCAATATTCCGGCGTTGATTTTTGGTTCTGTATCATACTCAAATCACCATCTATCAACCTAACCTAGTCGGAATGCAGCCGGACCTCCTTTGGCCGACGAAAACCGAACTCAACAACATTAACCTAAACTAAACCCTAAACTAACTTTAGAGACCTATTAACTAACATTCAATCCATCCTAGCCGCCTAAGTCGCTCAAAACAATCATCAAATCATCATACAAGGTAAATAAAGGCCTACTTGAATGGCCATTAGCCACGGTGAAGCTTCCGGCGAAGACCACCGAGCTCCGATGAGGTTTTGTCCATGGCGGCCGAGACGGTTTTGTGTGATTTTTAAGACCAAAATGCAATCAAGGAACATAGAGCATGATCAAAAACGAGTTTTGAACATTCATAAGTCTAAAATTGTAAGAAAAATTGTATGAACATCAAAACTTAGGTTTTGGAATTTTTTTTGAAAAATAGGGCAATGAGCAATCTTTACCGCTTTCGTTTGATGATCCGACAAAGTTCCACGACAAGTGATGGTCACAGAGTTCTTCCTTGACACCTCAGCTTCAAGACTGTAGCTTTGGAATCGCCGGAATACCTCTAGAATCATCGGCCGGGGGTTGTTTTCAGACCTTCGCAGACTGGCTTCGTCACCAGATCGCCGGACGTGGAGGATCACAATCAAAGCCGATTCGCCAGCGTTTCCTCGTCGAAGAAAACACCGATCACTCGGTCTTTGAATACTTTACACGTCTCTAACACACACTCTCTCTCTTTCTTGCTCTCTCTCTCTTCTCTCTCTCGGGAATTTCATCGAGCATCCTCTGTTCTTCTTCTTCAGTTTCTTTTTGTATTTCATCCTTGATTTCCTGCCCAAAATTTGGTTGGAACTGAATGCTAATCCCTTTTGGTTGTTGAATGAAGCCAGCTAGATAATATCTAACTAGAAAATTTGATTAAAAAGCGTGTTAATTAACTGGAACTAGTCAACGAAGTCACGAGCTCAAACCGTTTTTTCTTCTGGGTTTCTTGCGGGTCATGGCGGGTGAGGAAGACGTAACTGTGCGGGTTGAGTCGAGTTGACCCGTCCGACCACAGCGATTCGGTTTTGATAAAAATGCAAATTGGACCTTATTTTGACAGAATTTTTCAAATTAAACCTCAAAATTGCATTCCCCAGCATGTTCTGAACCCAAACATATAATTTTTCCCAATTTTTATTATACTTGTGCCCAAAATTTTCTCATTTTTATATTCGGGTTAATAGAGTTTTGTTCAATTCGAGGTTTTAATGACCTGATTAGGAAATTGATACCAAAATTGCATTGCCCACCCTTGATTAGCCCTAGAAATGATAGTCTCACATTTCAGCAATTTCATTTTGGGCACGATTCCCAATTTAGGTTCAAAATTCTTAATTTTGATCAATTTTTGGGGGTTTTTTATTTTTGCATCAAATTGTGTAATTGGACCGACCATTGTGCAATTAAAGGTCCCAGAATCAATTGTTGTGAAGACATTATGACCTATAAATGTATAGAAAAAATTTGATTTCATTTTTGGTTCAATTTGGATTTAATTTTGCCCAATTTTGAGAAAAATATACACCCGTTTGAAATTTTCTAAAATTGATAGTGTATTTATGAAATTGGATTTAAAATAAGATTATTGACTATTTTTATGGAATTTTCTGATTCCATTTACTATTTTTCTTGATTTTCTTGCTTATTTTGACTAAAATAAATTCAGAAAAAATGCAGAAAAATGCTAAAAAATTATTTTTTTTTGTCTAGAAATAGGTTTCTAGGCTTGGCCAAGATCCCTAGAACTAATTTTGAAATTTTTTAAAATATGACAAAAATGAAGTAAAAATCAGTTATTAATAGCTGCCCCTTCTTGAGATTGAGCTCGTTTAGAGGTTAATCTCAAAGATAAGGTGACACCTGAATTTTTAGTCGACTCACTAAATAAAATGGAAATGGAAATTTCACAACAAGTGATTAGGGTTTTTGCTTTTTGAAATTCGTGATCTAATCCAAAGGTTCTTCTTTTTGGAACATATTTTGAAAGGGTTCTTAATGATTCGAGAGAGAGAGAGAGAAACTTACTTGTTTATGAGAGTTTCTTTGTTTGCTCATCCAAGGGCATCAATGGATAATGGTGATGATTATGATGATTGTTTTGTTTTCTCAGTTTGAGAATGGATTCACAAATTATGAATGCCCAAGAGTCCTCGCCCTAGGACTCAAGTTTGCTTAGTGGTTTCTCACCGGTAAGACTTTGAATATTTGTCTACTAGTTCTTCGCTAACTTAAACTTGGAAATTTTACCTAATGATTCCTCACTTGTAGGATTTCAATTTACCTAGAGGCTCCTCACCTATAGGATTTAGGTATTACCTAATGGTTCCTTACCAGTAGAAATTGAATTTGCCTAGGGGCTCCTCGCCTGTAGGACTTGGATTTTACTTAGTGATTTTTCACTAGTAGGACTTTGAATTTTATCTAATGGTTTCTCACCAGTAAGAATTGAATTTGCCTAGAGGCTCCTCGCCTGTAGGATTTGTGTAATAATTGTTTGAAGTTACGGTTTGTGATCACTTACAGAGGATCAATTTTCTAAGGCTACAAATCCGCGATCACTCATAAGAACTATAACTAGGCCATATTTTAGGCCTAAAAAGTCATCCAAAGCTACAAGTTACGAACACTCGGAGGGTGATGGCTCCGAAGCTATAATTCTGCGAACACTTGGTAAGACCATAAAAATCACAATATTCAAAGCTATAAAATCGCAATCACTCATGAGAATCATCACTCAAAAGCTACAAAAAATGCAATTTGCTTTAGAATACCTGTTTTGTCTAATGGCTCCTCACCAAATAGACTTGAAATTTTGGAAACCTGCCATGTAATTTACCCGTAGGATTTGAAAATGCCTATAGGCTCTTAGCCAATAGGACTTGAATTTTGGAAACTTTCCATGTAAAAAATTACCTAGAGGCTTCTTGCCAATAGGATTTGAATTTTGGAGACTTTCCATGTAGAATTTGCATAAAGGCTTCTTGCCAATAGGAATTGAATTTTGGAAACTTTCCATGTAAAAAATTGCCTAAAGGCTTCTTGCCAATAGGATTTGGATTTTGCCTAATGATTCCTCACCAAATAATTTTTTAGAAAGACTTCAAACAATGAATATCTGTTTTGTGATTTTAAGGTTTCACTAACCTTGACATGATTTTTTTAGTTGACCAAAAACTATTTTGAAAAGGTAGTTTTGAAATTAATCAAAGCCATTTGAAATGTGGTTTTTTCTTTTTAGTTTACCACAAACTATTTGAAAACTTGGTTTTGAGTTGACCAAAAACTATTTGAAACCTGATTTTGAAGTATGCATTCTTTGTATGCATTTCAAGCAATCAAATTTCCTTTTAAAGGAAGTATTTGAACAGAATGGTTGTCAATTTCCAGAAATGCTTGAAATAATCATTCGGAAGACCTTCATTGGAAAGGAATTGTTTCGATATATGAATTTGGTCTTTTCTTCATTTGATTGAAAGAGAATTGATTTGATATCCCTCAATTTTATTTCTCCTAATCAATCCTTAGGTGTTCGAAGATATTTGTAATGTATACAATTCAATTGATTCGATAAGGTCTTTCAAAAGGTTGTAATATTGGCTTGGTCAATGGCTATTCAAAGGATAGGCATTCGAGGCCAAGAAAAGGATTTCATCATGTTTGACTTCGGATCTACAAGTTAAGAACCTCGAGGATAAGACAAGATAATATTGCATATACTTCTTTGAGTGATGACCTCTTGTCATGAAATTATATTTTCACTCTCAACATCCCAATCTACAAAGTCTTTAGGGAGAGGTTGTAATGTTGATATTAGGTAGGCCAAAAAAGGCTCAATTATTTTTGAATTCAGGGTTTTTATGAAATTGGTGATCTTCTTGGCATCACCACCCTTTTCTTTGTCCAACGAGGATCTTTTCTTAAGATGAACACAAAAGTCCCTTAAACTCTCATCGAGATTTTCAATCACGAACTTGTTGTGACTTTTGATTATTCACAACTTTTGCTTTTCTTTTGACTTGACTTCTGTCATTCTTTCTTTTGAATGCTTTTCTTTTCTTTTGCTCATTTTTCTGGGCATTGGCCTTGCTTTTACTAGGCACACTGCTTTTTCATACCCTAGACTCTTTTATCTTTAATTTTTTTTTTGCATTCTAAGGACTTTGTGTTTTGCCCTTTGCTTTCTATTTATCAAAGTGGATCATATGCTCATGCTTCAGTGCGAAGAGATGATCACCAACTTGGGGTTCAGAAATGAATATTCAGGCTCAATTGGGCTTTGCCAAAGGTAAATGTGTATGGGATATGGAAATGAAAGGCTCTTCTTCCCTTTAGGATGTTGTGAGTTTCCATATGAATTCATCTGAGACTATCATAGAAAGATTGATGCAAGTGTATGCAATAAAATCTTTCTTGATCCTATTCTCCATAAATGTCAACTGTGAACCTCCTAATTTGCCCCAGTGTGGGGTGGTTCTTAATAGGGTTGTTGTTTTTTTTGGAAAATTTCTCCACTATTTAGGCTCAAATCTGGTTTACAAGAGATAATCATATGTTTGGGATAACGAAATGACATGCCTTTCATCATTTCAATTCAAATGAGTTTTTCTCACTTGTTTCAATACTTTTGACTTTGAGTGTATAAGGGACGTGTTTGGATATGGTTTACCTTTAATCATTTAAAGGTCTTTCCATTTGATTTGATCCAAACTTTTCTCTGAAATTTTTCATTACTTTCGTGAAAACTTCCTTTTTAAGGAATTCTAATGCGTAATGCATGCTCAAAGAATGTGTGTTTCAAAACTGTTTGTTTAAAGCACTCTTGAGGTAATCTTTGAAACAATCTTTCGTGTTAATCTGCTTGGGGAAAAGTAGTTTCATTTTTTTAGAAAATTAACCTATTCAAGACCCAAATCTACAAGTTAGGGATACTTACCTGACCAGCTTGTCAATGTCCCTCTTGATTGTTTTGCTTCTGCACTAATTTGTTCCATTGGAAATTTGAAAATGAGATATTCAAGCTCAAATTCATGGGTTAGGGATACTTACCTAATCCGTTTCATGCGTCTTGATATTCTTATTTGCCGCTTCCACTGCTACGTTCATTTGTGGACGGTATGGAGATGAATTCAAGTGTCAAACATGGAAGTATTCAAGCAAATCATTTATGATTTTGTTATTCAAATTTGAACCATTGTCAGTAATGATTGCTTCTGGAACTCCGTACCTAGCAATGATGTCCCACTTGATGAATCTTGGTACATTCTTAGCAGTGACATTTGTATATGAATTTGTTTCAATCCACTTGGTGAAATAGTCAATTGCCACTAAGATAAAGCGATGTCCGTTTGAAGCCTTGGGGTTAATGGGGCCAATCATGTCTATTCCCCACATTAAAAATGGCAATGGTTCTGACATTTGATGTAGCTCATTTAGCGGTACATTAATTTCATCTCCATAAACTTGACATTAGCGGCAACACCTCACATACTGAATGCATTCTATTTCCATCGTCATCCAAAGAATATTCCAATCGCATGATTTTGCGGGGCTAAGAGATGGCCATTCATATGCAGAGCACATTCGCCTTCATGGATTTCTCTCATGATTTGTTCAGCTTCTTTGCTATCAACGCATCTTAACAGGATTGAATCGTATGACTTCTTATAAAGAACCTATCCGTTGAGAAAGAACTTATTGGCTATCTTTTTGATAAATTTTCTATTGCCTGACTAGCTTCCTTCAGGAAATTCTCCTTCTTGTAAGTACCTTTTGATATCGTGGAACCATGGTTCGTTGTCAAATTCTATTTGAACCACCATGCAGTGTGCTGGTTGTTCGAGAATATTGATTCTTAATGATTTTATATTCATACCATCTTCAGCTTAAAGTAGGGATGATAAGGTTACAAGATCACCTGCAAAATGATTATGAGCTCTTGAAAGATAATTAAATACTATTTCTTCGAATTCCTCCATCATTCCTTCTAGGTATTTATGATAAGGAATCAGCTTTGCATCCCAAGTTTGCCATTCTCCAGCTGTTTGCAAGATAATGAGCACAGAGTCTCCATATACTTACAACTTTTTTACCCTCATTGAAAGGGCTAATTGTAAGCCGAGAATACACACCTCATATTCAACGGTATTATTGGTGCATAGGAATACCAACTTTGTAGATATTGGATAGTGTTGGCCTTCTAGGAGATCAGTACTGCCCCAGTTCCTGAGCGAGATAAGTTGGTTGCGCCATCGAAATACATGGTCCATTTGTCATCGACCAATGTCAATATGTGGTCATCAAGCCGTTCTTGAATTGGTAATATCTTGCGAATTCTCTACCAAGATATCTACTATCGCTAGCCCTTTGGGCGACTTTTGGGATGAACTCCTCGATGTCGAATTTAGACAACAAGACATGCCATTTGGCTAATTTCCTGATCAAGGAGGATTTCTCAAGAAGACACTTGATCAGATCATTCTCGATCACTAGCAAATTTTGGTGATGAAGGGTGTATTGCCTTAATCAGTATAACACCCAAATTAATGCGGCGCATGTCTTCTCAACCTCTGGATAATTCACTTTTGATGTTGTGAATTTCTTGCTCAAGTAATAAACGGCTTGTTCTTTACCGTCATTCGGTCTTCTTTGTACCAGCACTGCTTCTAATGATTCATGGTGAATCGTCAAATATAGGATCAGTGGGACTCCAGGAATTGGTGGTACCAATACTGGTACCATCTTTCTTCATTACGGGTACTATGTTGGCAACCCATTCTGGATATGGCACTACTTTGATGAAACCAACTTTGAGTAATTTCATCACTTCTTTTTCTATTTTCTTTGACAATTCTGGCTTTGTTCGCCTCAATTTTTGCTTCTTCGATGGAATACTTGGATCAATTGGCAAAGCGTGTTCAACTATACTTGGATTAAGGCCTGGCATGTCAGCATAAGACCATGCGAATATATCTTGATATTCCTTGAGCAAATCATTATTCTTTACGCCTCTGCTTTGAAGGAAGACTTTCTCCAATCTTGACTTTTTTGGGATTTTCCTTATCACCCAGATTAACAGTAATCATTTTCTCTAACGTGAGTGGCTTTGATTCTTCATGACGGATCCATTCTCTTCTGATCCATTCCAAGATCGTAGCTTTGGAATCGTCGGAATACCTCTAGAATCATCGGTGGGGGGTTGTTTTCAGACCCTCGTAGACTGGCTTCGTCATCGGATCGCTGGACGTGGAGGATCATAATCAGAGCCGATTCGCCGGTGTTTCCTTATCGGAGAAAACACCGATCACTCGGTCTTTGAATCCTCTACACGTCTCTAACACACACACTCTCTCTCTCTTTCTTGCTCTCTCTCTCTCTCTTCTCTCTCTCGGGAATTTCGTCGAGCATCCTCTGTTCTTCTTCTTTAGTTTCTTTTTGTTTTTCATCCTTGATTTCCCTTCAAAATTTGGTTAGAACCGAATGCTAATCCCTTTGGTTGTTGAATGAAGCCGGTAGATAATATCCAACTAGAAAATTTGATTAAAAACGTGTTAATTAACTGGAATTAGTCAATGAAGTCACGGGCTCAAATCATTTTTTTATGGGGTTCTCATGGTCATGGCCGGGTGAGGAAGATTTTTCGTCTTGGTCGAGTCGGGTTGACTTGTCCGACCCCAGTGGTTTTCGATTTTGATCAAAAATGCAAATTGGACCTTATTTTGACCGAATTTTTCAAATTAAACCTCAAAATTGCATTCCCCAGCATGTTTTGAACCCAAACATATAATTTTTCCCAATTTTTATTATAATTGTGCCCAAAATTTTCTCATTTTTATATTCGGGTTAATAGGGTTTTGTTCAATTCGAGGTCTTAATGACCTGATTAGGAAAAATTGATACAAAAATTGCATTGTCCAAAAATGATTAGCCCTAGAAAATTGCATTCTCACATTAGGTTAAAATTCTTAAAATTTCTCATTTTTCATTTCATTTTGGGCACGATTCCCAATTTAGGTTCAAAATTCTTAATTTTGATCAATTTTTGGGGGTTTTTTTTTTTGCATCAAATTGTGTAATTGGACCGACCATTGTGCAATTAAAGGTCCCAGAATCAATTGTTGTTTAGACATTATGACCTATAAAATGTATAGAAAAAATTTGATTTCATTTTTAGTTCAATTTAGATTTAATTTTGCCCAATTTTGGGAAAAATATACACCCGTTTGAAATTTTTTTAAAATTGATAGTGTTTTTATGAAATTGGATTTAAAATAAGATTATTGACTATTTTTATGGAATTTTCTGATTCCATTTACTATTTTTCTTGATTTTCTTGCTTATTTTGACTAAAATAAATTCAGAAAAAATGCAGAAAAATGCTAAAAAATTATTTTTTTTTGTCTAGAAATAGGTTTCTAGGCTTGGCCAAGATCCCTAGAACTAATTTTGAAATTTTTTAAAATATGACAAAATGAAGTAAAAATCGGGTTATTAATAAATTTCCTTCGAGATTGAGCTCGTTTAGAGGTTAATCTCAAAGATAAGGTGACACCTGAATTTTAGTCGACTCACTAAATAAAATGGAAATGGAAATTTCACAACAAGTGATTAGGGTTTTTGCTTTTTGAAATTCGTGATCTAATCCAAAGGTTCTTCTTTTTGGAACATATTTTGAAAGGGTTCTTAATGATTCGAGAGAGAGAGAGAGAAACTTACTTGTTTATGAGAGTTTCTTTGTTTGCTCATCCAAGGGCATCAATGGATAATGGTGATGATTATGATGATTGTTTTGTTTTCTCAGTTTGAGAATGGATTCACAAATTATGAATGCCCAAGAGTCCTCGCCCCTAGACTCAAGTTTGCTTAGTGGTTCCTCACCGGTAAGACTTTGAATATTTGTCTACTAGTTCTTCGCTAACTTAAACTTGGAAATTTTACCTAATGATTCCTCACTTGTAGGATTTCAATTTACCTAGAGGCTCCTCACCTATAGGATTTAGGTATTACCTAATGGTTCCTTACCAGTAGAAATTGAATTTGCCTAGGGGCTCCTCGCCTGTAGGACTTGGATTTTACTTAGTGATTTTTCACTAGTAGGACTTTGAATTTTATCTAATGGTTTCTCACCAGTAAGAATTGAATTTGCCTAGAGGCTCCTCGCCTGTAGGATTTGTGTAATAATTGTTTGAAGTTACGGTTTGTGATCACTTACAGAGGATCAATTTTCTAAGGCTACAAATCCGCGATCACTCATAAGAACTATAACTAGGCCATATTTTAGGCCTAAAAAGTCATCCAAAGCTACAAGTTACGAACACTCGGAGGGTGATGGCTCCGAAGCTATAATTCTGCGAACACTTGGTAAGACCATAAAAATCACAATATTCAAAGCTATAAAATCGCAATCACTCATGAGAATCATCACCAAAAGCTACAAAAAATGCAATTTGCTTTAGAATACCTGTTTTGTCTAATGGCTCCTCACCAAATAGACTTGAAATTTTGGAAACCCGCCATGTAATTTACCCGTAGGATTTGAAAATGCCTATAGGCTCTTAGCCAATAGGACTTGAATTTTGGAAACTTTCCATGTAAAAATTACCTAGAGGCTTCTTGCCAATAGGATTTGAATTTTGGAGACTTTCCATGTACAATTTGCATAAAGGCTTCTTGCCAATAGGAATTGAATTTTGGAAACTTTCCATGTAAAAATTGCCTAAAGGCTTCTTGCCAATAGGATTTGGATTTTGCCTAATGATTCCTCACCAAATAATTTTTAGAAAGACTTCAAACAATGAATATCTGTTTTGTGATTTTAAGGTTTCACTAATCTTGACATGATTTTTTTAGTTGACCAAAAACTATTTTGAAAAGGTAGTTTTGAAATTAATCAAAGCCATTTGAAATGTGGTTTTTCTTTTTAGTTTACCACAAACTACTTGAAAACTTGATTTTGAGTTGACCAAAAACTATTTGAAACCTGATTTTGAAGTATGCATTCTTTGTATGCATTTCAAGCAATCAAATTTCCTTTTAAAGGAAGTATTTGAACAGAATGGTTGTCAATTTCCAGAAATGCTTGAAATAATCATTCGGAAGACCTTCATTGGAAAGGAATTGTTTCGATATATGAATTTGGTCTTTTCTTCATTTGATTGAAAGAGAATTGATTTGATATCCCTCAATTTTATTTCTCCTAATCAATCCTTAGGTGTTCGGAAGATATTTGTAATGTATACAATTCAATTGATTCGATAAGGTCTTTCAAAAGGTTGTAATATTGGCTTGGTCAATGGCTATTCAAAGGATAGGCATTCTGAGGCCAAGAAAAGGATTTCATCATGTTTGACTTCGGATCTACAAGTTAAGAACCTCGAGGATAAGACAAGATAATATTGCATATACTTCTTTGAGTGATGACCTCTTGTCATGAAATTATATTTTCACTCTCAACATCCCAATCTACAAAGTCTTTAGGGAGAGGTTGTAATGTTGATATTAGGTAGGCCAAAGGCTCAATTATTTTTGAATTCAGGGTTTTTATGAAATTGGTGATCTTCTTGGCATCACCACCCTTTTCTTTGTCCACTGAGGATCTTTTCTTAAGATGAACACAAAAGTCCCTTAAACTCTCATCGAGATTTTCAATCACGAACTTGTTGTGACTTTTGATTATTCACAACTTTTGCTTTTCTTTTGACTTGACTTCTGTCATTCTTTCTTTTGAATGCTTTTCTTTTCTTTTGCTCATTTTTCTGGGCATTGGCCTTGCTTTTACTAGGCACACTGCTTTTTCATACCCTAGACTCTTTTATCTTTAATTTTTTTTTTGCATTCTAAGGACTTTGTGTTTTGCCCTTTGCTTTCTATTTATCAAAGTGGATCATATGCTCATGCTTCAGTGCGAAGAGATGATCACCAACTTGGGGTTTGAAATGAATATTCAGGCTCAATTGGGCTTTGCCAAAGGTAAATGTGTATGGGATATGGAAATGAAAGGCTCTTCTTCCCTTTAGGATGTTGTGAGTTTCCATATGAATTCATCTCGAGACTATCATAGAAAGATTGATGCAAGTGTATGCAATAAAATCTTTCTTGATCCTATTCTCCATAAATGTCAACTGTGAACCTCCTAATTTGCCCCAGTGTGGGGTGGTTCTTAATAGGGTTGTTGTTTTTTTTGGAAAATTTCTCCACTATTTAGGCTCAAATCTGGTTTACAAGAGATAATCATATGTTTGGGATAACGAAATGACATGCCTTTCATCATTTCAATTCAAATGAGTTTTTCTCACTTGTTTCAATACTTTTGACTTTGAGTGTATAAGGGACGTGTTTGGATATGGTTTACCTTTAATCATTTAAAGGTCTTTCCATTTGATTTGATCCAAACTTTTTCTCTGAAATTTTTCATTACTTTCGTGAAAACTTCCTTTTTAAGGAATTCTGATGCGTAATGCATGCTCAAAGAATGTGTGTTTCAAAACTGTTTGTTTAAAGCACTCTTGAGGTAATCTTTGAAACAATCTTTCGTGTTAATCTGCTTGGGGAAAAGTAGTTTCATTTTTTTAGAAAATTAACCTATTCAAGACCCAAATCTACAAGTTAGGGATACTTACCTGACCAGCTTGTCAATGTCCCTCTTGATTGTTTTGCTTCTGCACTAATTTGTTCCATTGGAAATTTGAAAATGAGATATTCAAGCTCAAATTCATGGGTTAGGGATACTTACCTAATCCGTTTCATGCGTCTTGATATTCTTATTTGCCGCTTCCACTGCTACGCTCATTTGTGGGCCGGTATGGAGATGAATTCAAGTGTCAAACATGGAAGTATTCAAGCAAATCATTTATGATTTTGTTATTCAAATTTGAACCATTGTCAGTAATGATTGCTTCTGGAACTCCGTACCTAGCAATGATGTCCCACTTGATGAATCTTGGTACATTCTTAGCAGTGACATTTGTATATGAATTTGTTTCAATCCACTTGGTGAAATAGTCAATTGCCACTAAGATAAAGCGATGTCCGTTTGAAGCCTTGGGGTTAATGGGGCCAATCATGTCTATTCCCCACATTAAAAATGGCAATGGTTCTGACATTTGATGTAGCTCATTTAGCGGTACATTAATTCTGTCTCCATAAACTTGACATTAGCGGTAACACCTCACATACTGAATGCATTCTATTTCCATCGTCATCCAGTAATATTCCAATCGCATGATTTTGCAGGCTAAGAGATGGCCATTCATATGCAGAGCACATTCGCCTTCATGGATTTCTCTCATGATTTGTTCAGCTTCTTTGCTATCAACGCATCTTAACAGGATTGAATCGTATGACTTCTTATAAAGAACCTATCCGTTGAGAAAGAACTTATTGGCTATCTTTTTGATAAATTTTCTATTGCCTGACTAGCTTCCTTCAGGAAATTCTCCTTCTTGTAAGTACCTTTTGATATCGTGGAACCATGGTTCGTTGTCAAATTCTATTTGAACCACCATGCAGTGTGCTGGTTGTTCGAGAATATTGATTCTTAATGATTTTATATTCATACCATCTTCAGCTTAAAGTAGGGATGATAAGGTTACAAGATCACCTGCAAAATGATTATGAGCTCTTGAAAGATAATTAAATACTATTTCTTCGAATTCCTCCATCATTCCTTCTAGGTATTTATGATAAGGAATCAGCTTTGCATCCCAAGTTTGCCATTCTCCAGCTGTTTGCAAGATAATGAGCACAGAGTCTCCATATACTTACAACTTTTTTACCCTCATTGAAAGGGCTAATTGTAAGCCGAGAATACACACCTCATATTCAACGGTATTATTGGTGCATAGGAATACCAACTTTGTAGATATTGGATAGTGTTGGCCTTCTAGGGAGATCAGTACTGCCCCAGTTCCTGAGCCAGATAAGTTGGTTGCGCCATCGAAATACATGGTCCATTTGTCATCGACCAATGTCAATATGTGGTCATCAAGCCGTTCTTCAGAATTGGTAATATCTTGCGAATTCTCTACCAGCATATCTACTATCGCTAGCCCTTTGGCTGACTTTTGGGATGAACTCCTGATGTCGAATTCAGACAACAAGACATGCCATTTGGCTAATTTCCTGATCAAGGAGGATTTCTCAAGAAGACACTTGATCAGATCATTCTCGATCACTAGCAAATTTTGGTGATGAAGGGTGTATTGCCTTAATCTGTATAACACCCAAATTAATGCGGCGCATGTCTTCTCAACCGCTGGATAATTCACTTTTGATGTTGTGAATTTCTTGCTCAAGTAATAAACGGCTTGTTCTTTACCGTCATTCGGTCTTCTTTGTACCAACACTGCTTCTAATGATTCATGGTGAATCGTCAAATATAGGATCAGTGGGACTCCAGGAATTGGTGGTACCAATACTGGTACCATCTTTCTTCATTACGGGTACTATGTTGGCAACCCATTCTGGATATGGCACTACTTTGATGAAACCAACTTTGAGTAATTTCATCACTTCTTTTCTATTTTCTTTGACAATTCGGCTTTGTTAGCCTCAATTTTTGCTTCTTCGATGGAATACTTGGATCAATTGGCAAAGCGTGTTCAACTATACTTGGATTAAGGCCTGGCATGTCAGCATAAGACCATGCGAATATATCTTGATATTCCTTGAGCAAATCTGTTATTCTTTCTGCCTCTGCTGAAGGAAGACTTTCTCCAATCTTGACTTTTTTGGGATTTTCCTTATCACCCAGATTAACAGTAATCATTTTCTCTAACGTGAGTGGCTTTGATTCTTCATGACGGATCCATTCTCTTCTGATCCATTCCAAGATCGTAGCTTTGGAATCGTCGGAATACCTCTAGAATCATCGGTGGGGGGTTGTTTTCAGACCCTCGTAGACTGGCTTCGTCATCGGATCGGACGTGGAGGATCATAATCAGAGCCGATTCGCCGGTGTTTCCTTATCGGAGAAAACACCGATCACTCGGTCTTTGAATCCTCTACACGTCTCTAACACACACACTCTCTCTCTCTTTCTCGCTCTCTCTCTCTCTCTTCTCTCTCTCGGGAATTTCGTCGAGCATCCTCTGTTCTTCTTCTTTAGTTTCTTTTTGTTTTTCATCCTTGATTTCCCGCCCAAAATTCGGTTAGAACCGAATGCTAATCCCTTTTGGTTGTTGAATGAAGCCAGCTGGATAATATCCAGCTGGAAAATTTGATTAAAAACGTGCTTATTAACTGGAATTAGTCAATGAAGTCACGGGCTCAAATCATTTTTTCTTATGGGTTCTCGCGGGTCATCGCCGGGTGAGGAAGACGAACTGTGCGGGTCGAGTCGGGTTGACTTGTCCGACCCAATAGTTTCGATTTTGATCAAAAATGCAAATTGGACCTTATTTTGACAGAATTTTTCAAATTAAACCTCAAAATTGCATTCTCCAGCATGTTTTGAACCCAAACATATAATTTTTCCCAATTTTTATTATAATTGTGCCCAAAATTTTCTCATTTTTATATTCGGGTTAATAGGGTTTTATTCAATTCGAGGTCTTAATGACCTGATTAGGAAAAATTGATGCAAAAATTGCATTGTCCACCCCTGATTAACCCTAGAAATGATAGTCTCACATTTCGGCAATTTCATTTTGGGCACGATTCCCAATTTAGGTTCAAAATTCTTAATTTTTAATCAATTTTTGGGGATTTTTGATTTTTGATCAAATTGTGTAATTGGATTGACCATTGTACAATTAAAGGTCCCAGAATCAATTGTTGTGAAGACATTATGACCTAAAAATGTCTAGAAAAAATTTAATTTCATTTTTAGTTCAATTCGGATTTAATTTTGCTCAATTTTGGGAAAAATGTACACCCGTTTGAAATTTTTTAAAATTTATAGTGTATTTATGAAATTGGATTTAAAATAAGATTATTGACTATTTTTATGGAATTTTCTGATTCCATTTACTATTTTTCTTGATTTTCTTGCTTATTTTAACTAAACTAAATTTAGAAAAAATGCAGAAAAATGCTAAAAAATTATATTTTTTGTCTATAAATAGGTTTCTAGGCTTGGCCAAGATCCCTAGACCTAATTTTGAAATTTTTTAAAATATGATCAAAATGAGCTAAAAATCAGGTGTCAACATCAGTGAAGCTAGAGCTCTTCTGACGAATCCAAGACCACCAAGTTGAAGTTTAAATGTCGAGGAACAATAGAGGTGCGGATCAGTTCAACGATTCCTTCTGATCATGGAACGAAGAAGGTAAAGTTGGCTCATAGTAATTTTTTTTCAAATTTTCTAGAATTCAGTTCTAGTCCCAATATGAATGTTTATGTGATTTAGTCGATGAATTTTAGCATTTTGATGTTCAGAACTTGTTTCTAATCATTTTTGGTATTGTTTGATTGCATTTCGGGCATTAAAAACATATCAACCAAGTCGGCTACCCCCATGAACCATCTTGCTGGAGCTCGGACATCACCACCGGAGCGTCACCGTGGCCATAGGCCTGTTAAGTTAGTCTGTGCTTACTTTGTTTGATGTTTTGGAAATCATCTTAATCGATGTAGACGGCTAGAGCGAATAAAATAGGGATTTGGAGCTTTTGGTAATGTTAGGTTAGAATAATAGTGAATTGGCATTTTTCAACTGGCTTTTCGCTGGCTGACGGTGATTTGACGACCAATCAGTTGGTTTAGTTCGATAGTAGATGATATAGTTTCAATGTAGAATCCAAAATCATGGTCGGAATCACACTAGAAGGTCGTCGGATCCTGATCGGAAGTCACGGCCTCAAAAACATTAAACTGGAAATTGTGTATACCAAGTGTTTGACAAAATGCCTAGAAGAAAAATGGTCAAAACGGCGCCGTTTTTTGCTCTGGGCTTGCCAAAGAAGGTGATCGGCGACTGGTGCCAACGACGCTCGGTTCGGTCAGGCTGAATCGGGTTGAACCGAGCCTGTCCGGTTCATTTTCCCAGCGGGAAATTTAAAAATAATAAATAAATAAATAATCTAAAAAATTCATAGAAAATTCATAAAACATAAAAAAATTCAAAAATTGTGGAAAATTGGAAAAAAATTCAAAAAAAATGCAAAATTCATAAAAATTCAAAAATTTTCAGAAAATTCATAAAAATTTAGAAAATTTAGAAAATACAAATAAAAAAATTGAAAAATTGGAAAATTCATAAAAATTTTCAGAAAATCATAAAAATCAATTCTTGGTTAATGAAATTTTCAAAAAAAAATCAAAAAAATAAAAAACAAATTTCAAAAATTTTAAAAATTCATAAAATGGTCCAAAAACACTGTGGCCAACCTTAGAAAGTGAAATTTGAATTTTTGAAAGTGCCCAAGTGGCATTTTTAGAAAATTTCAAATTCAGGGGTTATAACCCCTAAAAAAACCCTAAAACCCTAAAAAATATAAATCATGAAATAAATAAGCTCCTAGAACTTCATTAGGGTTTGGATGTTTTGATTGATTTTCATTTTTAGAGATCATTTAGGATTGATTGATTTGATTGACATCGATTGTGCATTTAATACTTTATTGGTTTTCCTGCGATTAGAATGGATAGAATTAGTGGGTAGGTCTCGAAAGTTTGCATGACATGTTAGATATCGTATCGTGCTTAGGTACCGAAAGGGCGTTAGGGATCTCGATCTGGGATCAATAACATAATCAAGTCCCTGTACTCAAAATCTCTAGTTCGTAGAATCATGGTATTTCTCCCATATCCCGATTAGGTTTCTAGTCTACCTACCAACAATGACTAGTGGCGACTCCAAAATCACAAAGTTAGACTAAATAGGAAATTACCATTCGCTGTCATGTAAGGTATGGTCTGGAAGAGACCCCTACACGGAAATACCTCCTTAGCGCGCAAACCCGAAAGTCCAAAAAAGCGCGGTGCGACAGGTAAGGCGACTCTGCTGGGGACTTACCTTTTCTAAGTAGACTTATGCTTAGATAGAACGATATGCTTGTGTTTTGTGTTTCCAAGGATCTTAGGTATGTCCCGCTAACGATAGTGTTAAATGGTTTTGCAGGCGGGTGGTATAGGGGGTATAGTCTTTGCTAAACCTTATTTTGCAGGATGGTATTGGGATTGAATGTGCTTTGAATGAATTTTAGAAGTGCTGTTGTCGCGCCACGCTCTCGTGTGCTAGAATTGAGGTATTTTTCTATACGGGTCTCTTCCAGACCATACTTCACATGACAGCGGAGTTTATTTGATCTAAATTTAAACTTGGAGTCGCCACTAGTCATTTATGGTAGGTTGACTAGAAACCTAATCGAGATACGGGAGAAATATCACGATTCTACGAATCAGAGATTTTGAATAAGGGACTTGATTACGTAAATGATCCCAAATTGAGACCATTAATGCCCTTTTGGTACCTAAGAATAATATATTATGTCTAACGTATCACATGAATTCCTAAGATCAATTCACTAATCTAATCATGACAAATAATTAAGCACCGGAGAATCAAATGCACAACCAATGGCAAATCAATCATAGCAACCCTAATTTGGCCACTAAAAATGAAAATCTAGAGACACCTAAATCCTAATGAAGCTCTAATAGCTTGTTCATTTCATGGTATATTTTAGGTTTAGGGTTTTTTAGGGGGTTTACCCTTAAATGTGGAATTTTCCAAAAATGCCACTCAGACATTTCAGGAAATTCAAATTTCACTTTTTATGACTGGCCACGATGATTTTGAACCTTTATGTGGATTTTCAAAATTTTTTATTATTTTTATTATTTTTTTAATGCCTTTTGGGCATTTTCGAAAATTTAAATTTCACTTTTTAGGATTGGCCACGGTGATTTTGGACCTTTCTATGAATTTTCAAATTTTTTAGCATTTTTGAAAAAAAAATTTTCAGAAAAATTTTTAAATTGAAAACCGATTTTTTTAATGATTTTTTTGGAAATTTTTGTGAATTTTCGAATTTTTCAATTTTTATTGATTTTATAAAATTTTCAAGTTTTTTATTTGTATTTTTCGAATTTTCGAAATTTTTATGAATTTTCTAAAAATTTTTTGTATTTTTTCTTAATTTTCTATATATATATTTTTTTTGAATTTTTATGATTTTCTCCTTTTTTATTTTTTCTGGGTTTTTTTATTTTTGATTTATTATTATTATTTTTTATTTTTGTTTGAATTTTCCCGCCGGTGAATTGAACCGGACCAGACTGGTTCAGATCGATTCAGCCGAGACCGAACCGACTAGCGCCAATCACCTCTCCGGCGAGACTAGGGCCAAAACGGCGCCGTTTGGTCTTTTTTCATTTAGGCAATTTCTCGAACAGTTGGTGTGCATAGATTTGTGTATAATATTCTCGAGACCACCAGTTCAGGCCCACCGCCGACAACCTTCCGGCGACTATTTCGCCGTTCCACTTGCACTATCACCAAGTTCACATGTTCTATTATCAATTTAGTCTAATTAGGTCACTTCCGAACATTCGCTGGCCGGCGAAAAATCGGTCCGAAAGTCCTAACTTGCAAACTATTCAAGCATGGTTTCCAGTATACAAATCTCAATCTTGATCGCCCTAGCCGTCTATATTGAGTCTAATCAGCATAAAATCATCAACCAAAGTGAAAAGAAGCCTACTTGGACAACCTATGGTCACGGTGACGCTCTGGCGAGGCTTCGAGTTTTTCGGCAAAATATAACAGCTATGGCCGACTCGGTTTGAATGCATTTCCCATCATATAGAACACAAACAAGCATACAAAAGGGCGATCAGAGCAAATTTTAGGCATCAAAACGATAAAATAAGAAGGAAATATGCATGAACAGACCTAAAACCTATTCTTGAAAAATTTTTAAAAGACTAACTATGAGCGATATTCAGCTGATTCGTTCGACGACCAAATGAAATTGTCGAAGTGATCCATGCCCTAAGGGTTGTTCCTTGACACTTTCTCTTCCTCCCGGTGTTCTTGGATTTGCCGGAACAGGTCTGGATGCGCCAGTTGAGGCTGATTTTCAAACCTTCGCGGTAAGTTTCGCCTAGTTCAAGCTGCGAAGGGAAGACCACAGCCTCTTCACTATTCACTAGCTCTCCGCCATATATGGCAGCACCGATCACTCGTGAAGGCATCCTCAACCCCCTCTCTCTATAGATTTTGCACTTTTCTCTCTCTTTCTCTTTCTTCTTCCTCTTCGGAATTTTGTCGAACACCTTCCGTTCCTATTCTTCAGTTTGTTCTCCTTTTTGTTAATCGATTTCGCGCTCAAAATCAATTGAAACCGAACTCCAATCGGTTTGGGTCGTTAACCGGTGCCAACTGGACATTTTCCAGCTGGCCCAATCAATTTCCACGTGCTAAATTTACGGGAAAATGATCGACAAAGTTCTGGGTTTGAGTTTTCAAGAAATGCTTGAAATAATCCTTTGGAAAACCTTCATTAGAAAGGATTTATTTCAATCTATGAATTTGGTCTTTTCTTTATTTGATTGGACGGGGACTTTTCCGATATCTCTCAATTTTATCTCTCTTAATTAATTCTTAGGTGTTTGGAGATATTCGCAATGTATACAATCCAATTGATCCGATAAGGTCTTTCAAAAGGTTGTAATGTTGGCTTGGTCAATGGCTATTCAAAGGATAGGCATTCTGAGGCCAAGAAAATGATTCATCATGTCAACTTCGGGTCTACAAGTTAAGAACCTCGAGGATAAGATAAAACAATATTGCACACTTCTTTGAGTGATGACTTCTTGTCATGAAATCATATTTTCACTCTCAACATCCTCATCCGAAGAGTTTTTGGGGAGAGGTTGTAATGTTAGTATTGGGTCGGCTAAAAAAACTCAATTGTTTTTGAATTCAGGATTTTTGTGAAACTGGTGATCTTCTTGGCATCACCACTCTTTTTCTTTGTCCACTGGGGATCTTTTCTTATCATGAACACAAGAGTCCCCTAAACTTTCATCAAGATTTTTTTCAATCACTGATTTGTTGTGACTTTTGATTTTTCACAACTTTTGCTTTGCTTTTAACTTGACCTTTGTCATTCTTTCTTGTCTTTTGTTCAAGTTTTTGGGCATTGGCCTTGCTTTTACCAAGCATACTGCTTTTTCATGCCCCAGACTCCTTTGTCCTTGATCTTTTTGCATTCTAATGACTTTGTGTTCTGCCTTTTTTCTTTCTATTTATCAAAGTGGATCATATGCTCATGCTCTAGTGCGAAGAGATGATCACCAACTTGAGGTTCTGAAATGAATATTCAGGCTCAATTTGGCTTTGCCAAAGGTAAATGTGTTTGGGATATGGAAACGAAATGCTCTTCTTCCTCTTGGGATGTTATGAGCTTCCATATGAATTCATTTGAAGTTATCACAGAAAGATTAATGCAAGTGTATGCAATAAAATCTTTTTTGATCCTATTCTCCATAAATGTCAACTGTGAACCTTCTAATTTGTCCCAATGTGGGGTGATTCTTAACATGGTTGTTTTTGAAAATCTCTCCACTATTTAAGCTCAAATTTGGTTTGCAAGAGATAATCATGTGTTTAGGATGATGAAATGATTGCTTTTCATCATTTCAATTTATGTAATTATTATGAATATCCCCTATTTTCCTTCGGATGAGTTTTTCTCACTCACTTTGTGTAACATCTTGAACTTCGACCCAATCCTGGAATCAATGAAATAGATATTATTTCTCATTTAATTTTAGTAAGTCTCGTCCGGAACTGACCACAATGACCATCACGTCCTTCCAACCAAGGGCCATGATTGAATCTAGTCCAAATATCTCGGGGCACACTTGTCCATCATTTTCAGATCTAACCGGACTGATTAAGTCCATAATTAAACTCCAAAATGCCCTCCAATAATCTTCAAAATTCGGAATACAAGGCATAGGCTTAGGGGTAAAATCGTAATTTTTCGTTTTCGGGCCAAATTTCCATTTTTCGACTGTACCGATCCCTAATATAGTTGGCCACACTAAAACGACGTCGTCCTCGCAAAATAGTCGCGTAACGTCCACGAAATTCGACGTTCAAGTCCGGATCAAATTCAACGATCAAAATTGCTCAATTACAATTTTTTGGATCTCTCACTAACGGGCGGCTGTTTAGGGGTTATGTGTATCGACTTAGGGTTACTCAAGTCGTGACGGTCTCGATTACCAAGAGAACGTGAGGAGATTAGTTCAACCACTCCACTCACAAGCCCACCAATAATACACTCTCTCTCCCTCATTTCTCTCTCACCTTACGCCGGCCACTCCCCCTTCTCTCACTATTCTTGCCCTCTCTCCCTTCCTCTCGGTCGTGTGAGCCGCTGCTTGTCGGAGCACACTACCACCGCCCGCCGGAGCCGGAGCACCACCTGTCCACCCCGCCTTGCCTAGCCATCACCACCGTCTTGCCATTTCCTCTCTCTTTTCCCTTCAGCGCCGTGGACCAACTCGATTAACCCGCGGCCACGCCACCGCCATCCGTCCAAGAGCCACCAAGTGCCCGTCACCGCCGGCCACCGTTTGTCCATCTCGACTCACCACCACCACCACCGATCACTCCATCTTCTCTCTCTTTCTTTCCTGACCGCCATCGATCAGCACCATCACCCTCCGTTGCCACGATTGTTGTTGAGCCGCTCGTCACCGCCGCCACCCAAACACAGATGCAAGGACCGCCGGAGCGCCGTCGTGAGTCGGCGACCAGCCGTCCATTTGCTAGCTCGGTCAGCCACCTTTGGGAGCTTAGAATTAGGTGAGTAATTAACCCTAAATCCTAATTAGGCCATTGAACATTTCTAGATGGGATTAGGTTAATTTAGGGGTTAATTAGGGTGTGTTTAGGCTTGATTAAAGGCCGGTGATTAGTGGTTGATCTTGTGGTGTATTTGAGAGTTAAATGAGCCGAAATGGAGGTGGATTAATGCCCTAGGACGGGCTGGTTTGTGGCTGTCCCCATGGAATTAAATTGGACTAAGTTTGGACAAATTATAGTTTAATTGTGTAATTGTTGAGGGTGCTTGGATTGATCGATTGGTGGTTGAATTGTGCTCGTTTAGGATCAATACTTTTATGCCATGCCGTGTGGATGTCTGGCCCGATTGATGCGGGGTGTGATTGGCCATTTAATTGGCGTGAATCCTATTGGTTAAGTATGTAAATAACGCGTGCCGATTATGTGCCATGCAAGATTGAGTTGAATTACTTAATTGGGCATGCTAGTATGTTAATTGGGCATGTTGTGACTAAATTGAGCATGTCTTGGCATTGAAATAATTATGTGCCTATGTGAAATTGGATGCTCATTGCGCATCGTGTTATTGCCTGAGTGCTGGATTGCATGGCCACGCATTTCGCGTGTTGAGCATTGGCTCGATATGAGAATTATGCGAGTATGCGTGCCTGACATGAGCATGTGATCACTTAATCGCCCTGATGTGTTTTACGTGGGGTTCAGATAAAATTGGCTGTGTGCTCGCGTGATCACATAAAACCCTGATGCATTTTACGTGGGGTATTGAACTCGTCCTGATGCGTTTTACGCGGGACGATACCCAAATTGCCGAAAGACGGTCAACCTGTTACGTTTTACGTGGGTTCGATCCGTATATGGAGATCGGTGTTGCACCTGATATGGTTTACGCGGGCTAAAGACACTGGGCCTGATGCGTTTTACGCGAGCCAAGAAGTGTTCGATATTGATATAGACCTAATGCGTTTTACGTGGGTTAGACCTGATGCATTTTACGCTGGTCGAGCTCTAAATGAGAAATTGGTAGTGTGCAAGTATGCATTATTGAGCCGGATTATGAGTATGGCATATCGATGGCATGTGTGTGCAAGAGTGTATTGGCAAGTGTGTGAGCATGTACGAATCGGTGAACCGTGTGTGATGCATACATCAAGGAGCGTGAGCATGTGCATGGCGTATGTGTGGCTAATATGTTCGCATATGTACCAGTATTGTGATTATTATATGCTTAACTTATAGGGTTGTGATATGTTCGATTTGGGCCCGAGGGCCTAGGTCAAGGGATTATTGAATTGGTGTTGTGTGATTGTTTGCCTCTCAAGAGGTGCATGTTAGCCTAGTTTAGATTTAGGGAGTTTACTCGCTGAAATTCGTTTTCACGATTGTTAAAACCCACATTTTCAGACTCCCGGCGTTGAGGATGTCCAAAGTTTCCATCCATTTTGGGATCCCATCCCGGATAGACCGGGAGGTGATCGAGTACCCCGTAGGGAACAGGGATATGTATAGCAGGCATTTTACTACAGTATGGGTCGACGTGGACGAGCAGCACTTTCAGGGCCACGAGTATATAGCTTGGTGTTTTAGGGACTATTCCGGGACTTTTGGACCTTTTAGGACCTTTGATGTCCCGTTCAACGGGCTAGGTGACATAGATCCCCAGTGCACCAATGGAGACCTGGCGAGCCCTGAGTACACATCCGAGGGGAGTTCTAATTCTGGCCATCGGCCTATTATCTGGGAGGTTGACGAGCCTGACCCGATGGATGAAGAGCCAGTGGACTGAGATTCCGATCCGGAGCTGATGGAGTCAGACAACGAGCCCGAGCCGATGAAGCAGGACCCTGGGCAGGAGGGCAAGCTTGAGGAGGAGCCGGCAGAGGCTGAGTCCGAGCTAGATTCCATGGACTCCGAGAATGAGCCATCTGACAACTCTTTCGAGTCCTCGGGATCTGACCAAGACTAGGTACCTTAGAGTCTAGCTGTAACCCTAGTTAGGTTGGGCCGATACCTTTTTGACTGGAGCCCTTCTTTAGGTTAGTGTTCAGATTGACCGCCCGGGCCACTTGCCCCTTTCTGTCGTTAGTGGCCACTTACCCGCTTTTGGTTTAATATGTATCTTGTGATAATGGATAATATATATGTTTCCTTGAAATTAATGCAACTGTATATTTATAATGTGTTTGTTGTTTATGTGTCCTTGGTCATGTGTTTAATTTGTATGGGTGTTTTTATTGTTTCCGCATGTGTCTTGATCTCTGTGTTGGGTGTTGGATCGGCGACGAGTCCTGGGACGTTGCACAAATTTGGCCTTGATTGAGATGCTCGAGTGCCGTAGGGTTCGGGACGTGACATCCCCGTTTGATTTGGTATCAGAGCAAGTTCAGCTCAGTTGAAGCTTGGAGTGATAAAGAGCGATGACCATGGGTAGTCGAGCCAGTAGGGAGACCTTGTGTGCTACGTGTACCTCCTAACTATCTGTGTTTTGATTGACTAGTTGTTTGAACTGACTCGTAAAGTGCAGGTGCGACAGGACCCAAGGTAAGTGTGTATATCTCCTTAGTTGAGATCTTATGCTGCTTGTGTTTAGCCGCATGCTGAGTGATTGATTTCTGTTGTGTTAGTTTCATGCCTAGGACCTTAGATCGGTTTAGCTTGGTTTAGGTTTCTAATTCCTGAATACAATTATAGCATGTAGGTGAGTAGTGAGGATTGTAAAGATGAGAAGAAGAGGAAAGGAAAGCCATGGATAGTCTAGTGTAATGGGCTAAGAGGCCAGAGATCCAAGACTAGATGATGTTATTAAGACCCTACAAGAAATAGGGAATATTATGGGCAGGCAGGCTCAGGAAAGGGCCGTCACTATTGCCCAAACTACTGAGGCCGTAGCAACTACTGCTATGAATGGAAACAACGCCCACCAAGAACAAGCCCAGGTAGTGGCGAATAGATAGATGCACCAACTGGTAGAACATTTCCTGAAATTGAAACTGCCTAAGTTTAATGGAAGGGGTAACCTCGAGGCTACACCGCGTTGGGTAGAGGATTTAGAGAAAGCCTGTGAGGTATTGGGGTGCACCGAGACTAAGAAAGTGACCCTGGCGGTATATCAGTTAGAAGATAATGCTAATGATTGGTGGAAGGCCACTAGAGATAGAGTGTTTTCAAAAGGTACCGCCCAGACTTGGGCCGTACTTATCGAGAATTTTTATGGAAAGTATTTCTAAGAGAGTGCTTAGGAAAAAAAACGGGCGGAATTTATTAGGCTCCACCAAGGACAGATGATTGTAGACCAGTATGAGGCGGAGTTTGCGAGAATGTCGAAGTTTGCACCTAGGATGGTGGAGAATCCATAAGATAGGACGGATCGATGCCGGATCTTCAAAGCCAGATGATATCGCTGAACATGCGAGACGACGGGGAAATGTATGACCGGGCTCAGGCCATCGAACGAGATTAGATGGAAAGGGCAGCCGCTTCTAGATCGCGGTTTACCTAAAATAAGGACAACCGCCGTTTTGAAAAGAAGTCGATGGTAGGAATAGGCGATTCGTCCCACCGGCTAGAAAGAATATTGGGAAGCCGAACCACCAACATAATAGATTTGGGACTTGTTTCAAATGCGAAAGTCTAGAGCACTAGATCAGGAATTGCCCCTAGCAACGCCATACAGGACCATCAGTGCAACTGCAATAGCCCCGAGTTGGGAATCAAGCCCGAAATCGCCCATCAGCTAATCAAAGACGACCGCCTGCGCAAGGATGAGTTTATGCGATGGCGCGAAGAGAGGCAGAGGACACGCCGGGCGTGGTCATAGGTATGATTTCTCTATTTAATCATGCTGTGTATGCATTATTTGATCTAGGAGCGACCCACTCATTTATATTAGAACAATTTGTTAGACTGGTTGGGATTGAGCCTGTTATGCTTGAGACTGTACCATGTGTGCAGACCCCATTGAATGATAAGGTGTTAGTGTTGTTAGGGTGTCCTAATTGTAAGATACTTATCGGGGGTAGAGAAGAAAGTATTGACTTGGTAGTGTTGGCCATGTTTGATTTTGATGTGATAATTGGAATGGATTGGCTAGTAAGGCAGAAAGTCGTACTGAATTACAGCAACAGGGTGATCCAATTTAACCTGATTGGATATCCTAGGTTTGAATTTCAGGGAAACCGAGGAGGAATCTCGATCCCTTAGATTTCCTCGCTGGAGGTGACCAAGTTGTTGGACGAAGGTTGTGAAGGGTATTTAGTGAATGTGATCGATCCGACAGTTACGGAACCGAAATTGGAAGAGATACCCGTAGTATGCAACTTTCCCGAGGTCTTTCCTAAGAAATTGCCGGGATTGTCACCAGAGCGAGAAGTAGAATTCGTAATAGAATTGGCCCCAGGTACTGAGCCGATCTCGAAGGCATCGTATCGGATGTCCCTGTCAGAATTGAAAGAATTGAAGGTCAAAATGCAAGAATTATTGAACAAGGGTTTTATTCATCCTAGTGCATCTCCGTGGGGAGCGCCGGTCTTGTTTGTAAGAAAGAAGGACGGGACCTTAAGTTTGTGTATTGATTACCGGCAGCTAAACCAGGTAACAGTTAAGAACAAGTACCCACTGCCGAGGATTGACGACCTGCTCGATCAATTGCAAGGAGCCTCGGTGTTCTCTAAGATTGATCTACGAACTGGATATCATTAGTTAAGGATCAGGAAAGAGGACATACCTAAGACCACTTTTTGTACGAGGTATGGGCACTATGAGTTCACAGTGATGCCCTTCGGACTAACGAATGCCCTAGCTGCCTTCACGGACCTAATGAACCAAGTATTTAAGGAGTTTCTACCAGTTCATCATAGTTTTCATTGACGACATATTGGTGTACTCGAAGACCCCCGAGGAACATGAAGTACATTTGATTGAGGTGCTACGGACCTTAAGAAAACACACGCTCTATGCCAAGTTCAGTAAGTGCGAGTTTTGGCTCAACAGGGTAGCGTTCCTTGGACACATAATCTTGGGAGATGGAATTTCTGTGGACTCAACAAAGATTGAGGCAGTAACTAAGTGGCCAAGACCAACATCAATGACGGAGATTCGAAGTTTCTTAGGATTGTCTGGCTACTATCAACGCTTTGTAGAAGGATTCTCGACGATAGCCACGTTTATGACACGATTGCTTAAGAAGGAAACCAAGTTCAAGTGGGATGATAAGTGCGAAAAGAGCTTTTAGGAGTTGAAGTATAGACTGATGACCGCCCCAGTATTAACCATTACATCCGGACCAGGAGGATTTGAAGTCTACAGCGATGCATCGCTAAGAGGACTTGGATGTGTATTGATGCAGCACGGAAGGGTAGTTGCATATGCATTACGCCAATTGAGGTCGCATGAAATGAATTACCGACGCATAACTTGGAACTAGCAGCGATTATCTACGCCCTCAAGATTTGGACCTTGTTAGAAAGGCTCAAAGATTCAGAATTTAAGTTCAAGGTAAATCGGATGTCGAACTTGTTAGCTGCATTGAGGATTGAATCGGAGATCCAAACCAAGATTAAGGCACTATAGTCTACGGACCAAGAGATTCAAAAGATTGTTGGGATGGACGCCACTACAAGAAAATCGGATTTCCAAGTGGGCGAGAACGGAATTTTGAAGTTCCGAGGACGACTGTACGTGCCCAATGATGAAAAGCTTTTAAGGAGGAAATTTTAAGGGAAGCACATCGTAGCAATTATAGCATCCACCTAGGCAGTACAAAGATGTACCATAATTTATGACAACACTACTGGTGGAATGGAATGAAAAAAGATGTGGCCAAGCATGTGGCGGATTGCTTGACCTGTCAACAAGTTAAGGCAAAGCACTGTAAGCCTAGAGGGTTGTTGCGACTGTTAGAAATCCCTAAACGGAAATGAAAGCACATCGCGATGGATTTCGTTATGGGATTACTAAGGAGCCAGAGAGGACACGATTCCATATGGGTGATAGTGGATCGACTAACTAAGTCAGCGTACTTCCTGGCAGTACGAAAGGATTCTGAGTTGGAAAGGTATGCAGAGTTGTACGTGCGACAGATCGTCAAATTACATGGAGTGCCGGTAACGATCACGTCAGACCGTGATCCGAGATTTACGGCTAATTTCTAGAAAAGTCTACAAACGGCCTTAGGAACGAAGTTGCAGTTCAGTACGGCCTATCATCCACAGACGGATGCCCAGTCAGAAAGGACGATCCAAACTTTGGAGTACATGTTGCGTGCCCTGTGTATTAGATTTCCAGGGCAAATGAGAAGAGCAACTACAACATCCCGCATTTTGACCCATTTCTGGGATCAATAAAGTAGATATTATTTCTCATTTCACTTTGATAAGTCTCACCTGGAATTGATCACTCTCGGAAAACTAACCAAAAGGAAATGACTAATTAGGAAACAGTACGTGGACCAGGGACCCAATTGTGAATTGGGCATCGATTCCGAGAAACGGCGAGGAAATATTTTGGACTAATATGAGCCAATCCTAGGAAGGTGACGGATATGGTTTGGCCAAGATGTACAATCGGATTACGGGTGATTTCGCACGATCGAAAGTACACGTAGCGAACAAATCCCGAACTTAAACCAACCGATCGTGACATCTAGCACTAGTGATAAATTCGCATGTTTTCCCGATCATCAAGGCCGTCATGACTCGAGTATCCATAGGTTGATACACGTAACCCCTAAATAGCCACACGTTAGTTAGAAACTTTAAAATTTGAAATTGAGCGATTTTGATCGAGGAAAATTGACCCGGACTTGGGCATTGATTTTTGAGGTCGTTATATGACTATTTTGCAAGGCTGGCGTCATTTTAGAGTGGCCATGCATATTTGGAGTGTGTACAGTTGAAAAATGGAATTTCGACCCGAAAGTAAAAAATTACGGTTTTATCCCTCCAGGCTTTGAAGTTGATTTTTGAGGCTGTAGGTGATTTTTTTTTCGAGGCCGATGTCGTTTTAGGGCGGCCACGCATATTTGGAGTGTGTATGGTCGAAAAATGGAATTTCGATCCGAGAGTGAAAAATTATGGTTTTGCCCCTCAAGACTTTGAAACCGATTTTCGAGGGCGTAGGTGGCTATTTTGCGTGGCCGACACCATTTTTGAGTGGCCATGTATATTTGGGGTTGGTTTGGACAAAAATCGGAATTTCGATCCGAAATTGGAAAATTATCATTTTGCCCCTAGGCAAAAAATGAAGGTTCCGAATTTGGTAATTAAAAAGGGCATTTTGGGAATTTAAAATATGGATAAGGATCAGCCAATAATTCAGTTTGATAATTGACAAAAGAGCCCTTCAATTATTTGTATGAGTTTAGTGTGAGCCCTTAGATTAAGGGTATTTTAGTCCAAAGTCCTCGATTAGTGACATGTGGACTCCACTCACACTTTGATATTTATCCCTAATTTTTTTCTCTCTCTCCCTCAATTTGACCTGGACCGACCAGCTTTCATTTCCTCCTCATTCTCCCGATTTCTCTCTTCCTCGGTCATTCTCGCCAGAACTTCACCGCCAACCGCAGGAGCATTGCCTAGCTGAGCTTTTTTCTGCCGCTGTCCGTACGAGTCCGCACACCGCCGTCCATACGAGTTTGTACGCCATTTGTACACCGCCGTCTGTACGTCGCCGATCGCCACGTGAGTTGTCGCCACCGAAACGCCGCCGCCGATTTCGCCGTTCACCGGCAATTGGTCGCCCATTCCTCGTCGTCCCAATTTGAATTTGGGTGAGTATAGTACCCTAAGCCTGAATTAGGAAATTGTGTATTTTTAGACGAGTTCGGTGTGTTAGGTTAATTTGGGGAATTAATTATTGGACTGTGTAGCGTGGTTGAAGTCGGGATAAATGGGATGGATTAGTGTGCCGATTTAGAGATTTATTTGGAAGCCAAAACATGATGAATAGTGGCTGTCCACAATTGGATTAAATGAATTAAAACCGGCATTTTAGAGATTGAGTTGCACAAATGCAGGGTATGCCTGGGCTGATTGATCTTTGGTTGTTATGAACTTAATTGTGCTAGATTGTGTAGCACTATGTCGTATAATTGTGTGACTAGTTAATGCTGAGTGTGATTGGACAATGCTGGGCTTGGAATTGATTGTTGATTATGAATCGCGTATTGGGCCACACGGTATTAATTAACCAGTTGAGCACATTAATTTGGGCATTGAGCGATTATATGCCAGAATGTTATTGTATACTCATTGTGTTTCATAAATTATCCGAGTGCGGGACTGGTTTGGCCATGCATGCCTGTGTGTAGTGAATGAGCATGTGATCACTAATATACCCCGATGCGTATTACGTGGGGTCTAGATAATAATTAATAGTGTGTCCGTGTGATCACATAAAATCTATCTTGATACATTTTACGCGGGATGATGCCCGGATTACCGGATGATGGCCAACCTGATATGTTTTAAGCGGGTGTAGTCCGTAGATGGAGATCGGTGTTGCGCATGATGCGTTTTATGCGGGCTAAAGACATTGGGCCTAATGCGTTTTAAGCAGGGCGTGAAGTATTGTGGTTGAAAGTTAGACCTGATGTGTATTACGCGGGTCGAATAAATAATTGAGCCGAGTCTTGAGCCTAGTGTAATGACGGCATTTGTGTGCATTGGCATGTGTGTGACTCGATGAATTCTGTGTGAGACAAGCATTAATGAATATGTACATGCGTGTGGTGTACGTTGGCTAAATGAGTCCACGTGTGTGTGCTATGGGCATTTTGTATAAATTGTCTAACCTGTAGGGCCAAGAATGTGATAACCTGGGCCAAAGGGCTTGGGCCAATTGTTGTTGTGGTAGTTGTGTGTGATTGTTTTTCTATCAGGAGGTACACGTTTGCCTAGTTTTAGGTTTAGGGGTTATATTTGCTGAGATTCGTCTCATTATTGTATAAATCCAATATTTTCAGACCCCTAGCCATGAGAATGCCTAAACCGTCACCTCTTTTTGGGATACCGCACTTGATTCAGCAGACTTCTAGTGTACACCCCTGCGGGGACGGGGCAGCCTATGTGAGATATTATTTAATGTTGTTTGTGAATGTGGGAGAGTCATACTATCATATTGAGGAGTACGTAGCCTGGTGCTATAGGGGAGCCGATGGAGTGACTGGACCCCCTCTCAGGACTTTTGATGTTCCTTTAGATGGGCACGACGTGATGATTCCACAAATGGCGGATGGTGAGATTCTAGACCCTCCTCCTACACCCAATTGGAGCATTCAGGATGAGACTGTGGATGGACCTGCTGCTATGGACAAGGAGCATGAAGAGCCTGAGGTGATGTATGCTGATCCGGAGCCCTTAGACCATCAAGACGAGGTGGAACCGGAAGCCATAGAGTTAGACCTAGAGCAGGACGGAGTAGTAGTGGAGCTAGGATCAGACGTAGAGATAGAATCAGAGGAGGAGGTAGGATGGTATCTCGATCCATAATTAGAGATGGATTCAGAGGATGAGCAAGTAGCAGCCCAAGTCACAGAGTCAAGAGGAGTCAAAGCCGGACGAGGGATCCTCCGAGGATTCTTCGGAGTCTTCAGACCCTAACTGGGAGCCTTAGGAGGGTCCAGAGTTGATAGGGAGGACTATTCCTTTTTTACTGTAGTCCTCCTTGTAGGTTTAGTTTGACTCACCCTAGCCGTCTACCCTTTTTGTTTAGTAGTGGCTGTCCGCTAACCCTGTTGGTTTTGGTTATATATATGATGTGTATGGGTAAACGCTGTAAAAGAGCTTTGATAAGCAATATATATAAAGTGTACATATTTCCAGTATTGTTTGATTGTTGTCGTGCTATCCATTGTCTTGTATTAATATTATTGTTAGGGTTTGTTTATTTAATTGCTTCCACTTGTACTTTGCTCTCTGCTTGGAAGTTGGGTCGACAACGCTTCCTGGGACGTCGCATACATGTCGACCAAGGTAGGGATGTTGTGTGCCGTGGGGTTCGGGGCGTGACATCCATAATAATAATTATCAGCAAAATATTTAGATGACACCATTTGAAGCCTTATAGGGCAGAGCGTGCAGGATGCCAGTGTATTGGGACGAAGTTGGAGAGCGAAGTATCATAGACCCAGAATTGGTACAATAGACGGTCAAAGCCGTTGAGATTATTCAGGAAAGGTTAAGGACCACTCAGAGTTGCCAGAAAAGTTATGCCGATCGGAGACGACGACAACCCTTGGAGTTTCAAGTTAGAGACCATGTATTTCTAAGGTGTCGCCTATGAAGGGATTGTCCAGACTTGGAAAGAAAGGACAGCTAAGCCCGAGGTATGTCGGTCCGTTTGAGATTTTGGAGAATATTGGAGATATGGCTTATTGACTTGCTTTACCGCCCAACCTGTCTCAAGTACACAACGTGTTTCACGTGTCGATGTTGAGAAATTATGAACCAGACCGACCCATGTTCTAAGGTACGAAGAGAGAGACATGGACGATAAGGTGTCGTACGTGGAAAGACCAATGAGGATCGAGAACAGGAAAGATCGAGTACTATGGAACAAGATGATCCCAATGATCAAACTCGTTTGGGAGTACCATGGAACGGAAGGTGCCACCTGAGAAAGCGAAGAGCAAATGCGACGTTAACACCCCTTTTGTTTGAATAGATGAGTTTAGATTCTAAATTTCGAGAACGAAATTTTTGTAAGGGGGGGAAGAATTGTAATATCCCGAACTTCGATCCAATCCCGAAATCGATGAAATAGATATTATTTCTCATTTAATTTTAGTAAGTCTTGTCTAGAATTGATCACTCTCGGGATATTAATCGATGGGAAATGGCTAACTAGGAAAATTGTATGTGGACTAGGAACTCGATTGTGAATCGAGCTTTGATTCCGAAAAACGACAAGGAAATATTTTGGACTAATGTGGGCCGATCCTAGGAAGGTGACGGATTTGGTTTGGCCAATGACCTATGATCAGATCGTGGATGATTCTGCACAACCGAGAGTACACATGGCGAACAAATCTCGAACTTAATCCGAAAGATCGCGACCACGCCCGAACCCATAAATTCCCATCGTTCTCTTGGTAATCCCTTAATCATCATGACTTCGATCATAGTGCGACGTCCCCTGGAGACCTCACCCGACCCAATAACAATCGTAGTATAAAAACACATGCGAAAGCGATTACAAACCCCGACAAATAAAGATGAGCAAGGAAGCCAAACAATCAAAATATCATCGGTAAAACCTCATTCTCTTATATATATATAACTGTTTACACAAAGAACATGATACATGTACAAATATATCCACTATGTGTCTAGGTCAAGTTCAAGCTAGCATCGAAGTCAAAAGGCCACTAATCCAAAAAGTGTCGGTGGCGGGTGAGTAGGTATGCACTAAGGATCACTATAACAAAAAGGTAGGGATCCCTATCACAACCAACTAGTCTAAGGCTCATAGTCCGGTCACCGGAATCGCCTGCCCCATCGTAAGACCCACCGACTCTCCAAGAGTCATGATCCGCCTCGCTCATCCACGTCCATGTCGGGTCCTCCCGATCAGCCCCGACCTCCGAACTCCCCCAAAGAGTCCGCTAAGAGAGCGCCGCCCCTACCGAGTCAAAGTCGCCCCTCCAGGTCTACATCTCTACAAGATCCCTACTTCGTGCATCTATGTCTACATCCTCGCCTACCTCATCGACCTCACCATTCTCATCATC
Organism: Syzygium grande; assembly: GCA_024733475.1. NCBI lineage: Eukaryota > Viridiplantae > Streptophyta > Magnoliopsida > Myrtales > Myrtaceae > Syzygium > Syzygium grande. Next base: position 19,720,303 of record JAMXDD010000010.1, read on the forward strand.
CCGCCTCCATCGCCTGCCTGGGGGTCGTCCTCATCCTCAACCATAGGCTCCCTCTAGGTCATCATACCAAACTCCGGACACCGGCCGGGCCTCGACGGTTGGCGGAGCGTCAGGTGGAGAAGCATCGACCACCTCGCCATCGGCAATCACTGGCTCCAACTCGCCATCAGCGTCTACTGGGATGTCAAAGGTACGAATAGGTCGACTGAGGGTCCCGTCCGCTGCCCTACGACACCATGCGATGTACTCTCGCTTCTGATGCTCATCCTCACCCACATTGACGTGAGAATTGACCTAAACCTCACATGCATCTCGCCATTTCCAAATGGGAAATGCTCCTCCATTGTAATATCTACCTTAGGAATCCCAAAAAGTGGAGGCGGCTCCGGCATCCTAGGGGTAGGTTCTGAAATGTTGGTTTTACCACAACCGTGAGACTAGCTCGTTGAATAAAATACCTAAACCTAGGCTAGGCTAAAGTGTGTCTCTTTAACGGATCAAAATCAAGCATTCAAGCCAACAAACATAAA
>JAMXDD010000010.1:19720932-19768778 GCA_024733475.1 Syzygium grande
CTTTCTTTAACACCTTAACGTCCGTAGCACCTTAGTCAAGTGCACCTCATGCTCTTGAGGGACTCTTAGAATATACCAATATGTAAATAGAGTAGAAGACCAATCCTTGGTAGATCCAAAATTTCTTAAACACTGCATTTCATTAGATCCATGAAAGTCGCTAGAGCATCGGCCACCCAGCGTATAATCAGAACTCATATGCTCCATACGCCAAATCCAAGGCTGTCTTTAGGTATATCCTCCTTCTTGATTCTCAAGCTGGTGATATCCTATCCGTAGGTCAATCTTGGAGAATGATGCTCCCCTGCAAGAATCGATCAAACAAGTCACGATCCTTGGCAAGTGGGTACTTGTTCTTATCACCCCCGTTCACCGCCATAGTCGATACACAATCTGTGGTTAGTCTTTCTTCTTCACAATAGCAAAGGGCCTCCCCCCATGGAGACGCTGGGCCGACGAATGAAACCCTTGTCCAATAACTCCACGTGATCTAGACTTTCAACTCCTTTTAACTCTTGCAATGACATCCGATATGGGGCTTTTGAGATCGGCTCTGTACTCGGGGGCTAGCTCAATTACAAACTCAACTTCCCGCCCGGTGTGGTAAGCCCGGCAACCCCGTGGAAATACTTCGGAAAGTTGCATACTAAAGGATATCTTCTAATCAAGCTCGCACAGTGGGGATCCACCATTGACCGGATATCCTTCACATCCTTCCATTCAACAACTCATTCACTTCCGTTGAAGAGATCCAAGGAATTGAGGTTCCTCCTCGACTTCCTTGAAATTCAAACCTAGGTTGTCCAATTGGATTGAACCGGATCGCTTTACTATCACAATCCCTCTGACCTTCAATTTGCAGACTAACCAATCCATTCCAACAATAACATCAAAATCGAACATGGCCAACACTTCGCCAAGTCGAGCACGGCCTTCCACACCACCAATCACTATCTTACATGCAGGCCATCCAAAGGAGACTATCATCCTATCATTCAACGGAGTAGATACGCATAACACGCCCTCAAGCAAAATAGGCTCAAACCCAACCAATCTAATAAACCTGCTCGACACAAAGAATGGGTTGCCCCGGATCAAACAAAGCATAGGCTGCATGGTCTCCCAAAAATCGCACATGACCCACCCCCGCGCTTTCTCTCCGTATCCTTCTGGCGCCATAGCATACACCCTTCCTTGGGCCGGTGGTCAAATCCCGGGTTAGTCATTTGGGGATGTCCTTTGATTCCCTGCCCCAGGCGGGTGGGCTGGAAGCCATGATCCCACTGACGATCTCGAGGACACGACCCTAATCGAGGTGGTCAAAACTCCCACACGAAACATGCTCCCGAACCTACTACGCGAGGCGGGTTGACTTCCTAATGTTTCTCCTCGCAGTGGAGCGAACTGTCTATTCCTCGTTCAGCCTTTTTCCCAACTGTGATTGTCTCTATTAGGCATAAACTGCGATTCCGAGGCGTGACCCCTTGCCGATCTCTTTCTATGATCTGGCTCTCTCAGTATCGGTAGTCTTTAAGGTTATGAGATGAGGAATCGCTCCACAGTGCGGTTCAATCCATCGAAACCTCTAGCCTTGTCTCTGGATTCACCACCAATGTAGGCCTTGAACTTAACCAATCTCGCAAACTCCCTCGTATTGGTCTCTCATCATCTGTTCCGGCGTGGTCTTATAAGTTCCGACCAACTTCCTTTCTGCGCTACCTCGAAATACTTCTCATAAAATGTTCAACAAAACCGCCAGAACCAACTCGATGTCTGCTGCGGGAATACTGCATCGCTTCGACGTTCCGCAATCGTGGCACCGTCACATCAATTGATACCTTTGCTAAGTCTACTCTCTGGTATCGGTGCACTTCAATACATTCGCGCCTTTTCAACTCCTCAACCCCATGCGAGGTGCTAACTCTGCGTCGCCTCCTACCCTTTGAACGGTGGCTTAAGCGAAGTTGTTCAACTAGATGGGGCATCGTCTCGGTCTGTTGGTTGTGCACATTACACTGGTTACCCCCATTCTGCATTGTCATTTGCGGCAATTTGCACATGCATGTCGTTGCCCTCTCACGAGCACTGCCGAGCCCATGATATGCCACCCCATCTCCGCGGAGGGTCTCCGTAACTTCATCGATCTGAGATGCAGCGTCTCTGGGCTCGTCTCGGTTGTTCTTGGGTTCCTTTCCTCTTAATGACTCGTCTCTCTGGTGGCTACTCGACTACACCATAGCCTGGCTGGTCAAGACACACCACACTAGCTTGGGTCTAAGTCTGAGGCAGGTATCAAGCGATAGCCAAACAATCACATCACCGATCTAGCCTTGACCGCGATACATCACCCAGGAACATGTGTATCTCGCCTCGAGGTCTGACGCTGCGCGCCAAGGGTCGAATCATTTACACATTCAATCAATCAAACAAAGCGCAATTAGGCACACCTAGCACCGAGGACACACAGTTGGCTACCCTTGGTCATCGCTCTTATCCAGCAAGGAAATAAAACAATCAAAAATATCATCATCAGTAAAACCTCATTCTCTTATATATATATAAATTGTTTACACAAAGAACACAGATACATGTACGGTCATATCCACCATGTGTCTAGGTCAAGTTCAAGCTAGCATCGAAGTCAAAAGGCCACTAATCCAAAAAGTGTCGGTGGCCGGGTGAGTAGGTATGCACTAAGGATCACTATAACAAAAAGGTAGGGATCCCTATCGTCGACCAACTAGTCTAAGGCTCATAGTCTGGGTCGCTGGAATCGTCGGGCTCATCGTAAGACTCAGCTGACTCCTCTGAAGAGCTGCGATCCGGCTCTGGCTCATCCACGTCCATGTCGGGGTCCTCCTGATCAGCCTGACCCTCCTGAACTCCCCAGTAGTCTGCTAAGAGAGCGTCAGCCTCAGCCTCGGAGTCAAAGTCGTCCTCAAGGTCTACATCTTCGGTTGCATCCTCGACGGCATCTATGTCTACATCCTCGCCTACCTCATCGACCTCACCATTCTCATCATCCTGCTCCATCGCCTCTGGCTCGGGGTCGTCCTCATCCTCAACCATAGGCTCCGGCTCTAGGTCATCATACCAAACTCAAGGGCTGGTGAGCCTCGGCGGTTGGCGGGCGTGGTGGAAGCATCGACCACCTCGCCATCCGGCAATCACTGGCTCAACTCGCCATCAGCGTCTACTGGGATGTCAAAGGTACGAATAGGTCGACTGAGGGTCCCGTCCGCTGCCCTACGACACCATGCGATGTACTCTCGCTTCTGATGCTCATCCTCACCCACATTGGCGTAGAGAATTGACTAAACCTCACATGCATCTCGCCATTTCCGGTGGAAATGCTCCTCGTTTGTAAAATCTACCTAGGAATCCCAAAAGTGGAGGCGGCTCCCGGCATCCTGGGGGGTAGGTTACGAAATGTTCGGTTTTACCACAACCGTGAGACTAGCTCGATGAATAAAATACCTAAACCTAGGCTAGGCTAAAAGTGTGTCTCTTAACGGATCAAAATCAAGCATTCAAGCCAACAAACATAAAACTCAATATGTGTTTCAGCGTGATTCAACCCCTGCAAGTTAGTGCAATTCAACATATATATATACACCCACATACGTGTACATACGGGCGGGCGTACTTCACACTCGCGTGCTCATATTCTTTAAATGGTTCAAATCACTCAATCACGCATCCCACACGAATGCCTCATGCGATCGGATGCTAACAATTCTCACAATCTCTTCACAATAATGCATGATTCACAATTCACATAATGCAAGGTTCAGTTCATTCTTAATCTCGACCCACAATAGGGCCCGACCGAAGGCCCTGACACTTCATGGCGGCGTATATACTCGCCCCGGCCCGGTGTCTTCTAGCCTGCTACAAAGTGCACAGGCGCAACACCGCTCACCTACGAACGGAGCCTACTACAAAGTGCATGAGGATGGTCGTCTTCCGGTCTAACGGGCATCGTCCTGCTACAAGTGCATGAGGGGCGGAACTCGACCCGTAGGCCCACGACCCAAAGGCCTTAAGTGATCACACATATCAATTTTATCTTAGCCCAATCCACTCATTTAAGGGCGTTTCTGGTGATCACACAATGCAATGTCACACCCGCACAATCACATAATGTCATCTCAAATCTCAATCTCGACATACCATGTGCGTGACATGCATTTTCATATCAATGAACACAAAGGCCACAACAATTACCAACATTTACAAACAATGGACATATTCTAGCATTTGTATCCTAACACATGCAATTCGGCCATGACTAAACCCCAACTTTAAACATAGCCAAAACACACTCAAAACACTCCATTTAGCCTCCAACAATTCAGCCAAGACCCCACTCAAACATAATAGACATATACTTAGTTTAATCTTGCAAATCAAGCCTATTTAGTCCTCAAATCACCATTTCTAGCACAACCACCCGAGGGCTCCGAATTTGGCTCACCATGGACAACAATCCAATCCTCACTAATCAGTCATAAGTCCACCTCAAATCAACCCTCAACCACATCCTTAATTCAGCCATAACTACACAGCCACAACAAAACACTAAACTAGCTTAAACTCCACAAATCCATCTAATGAACCCAACTAAACACAATTAAGCCTAAACTAAGTTTAGGTATAAAACTCACGTCGGGGTGGACGATTCGCGGAAGGAACAAGTACATCCCCCTCACGGCTCGACAACGGCGGCTCATCAGCGGTGGCTCGGCCCTCACGGCCAACGGCGGCTTGGGGTGGCTGATTGGGGCGTCCAAGGGGGAGGAGTAGGCGTGGCTGAGGGCGGCGGCAGGGGCTGGTCCGGCTCTCCACGGCGGCCCCCTTGCCGTGACCAAAAGCTCCGGCGAGCTGCTGAGGATGGGCGGCGACGGTGGCTGGTTCCGGCGGAGATGGAGAGGGAACGAAGGAGAGGAGATGGCTGATCGGTGAGGGAGAGGGAGTGGGCGATATGGAGGAGAGAGAGAGGGAAAACATGACCAAAAAGTGGTCAAAGCTTGACAACTCAACCCTTAGTGGAAGCCATGTGTCAACATCTAAGCTCCTATGACCATTTTACCCCTTCATCCAATGGCTTAGATTCACTCCATTCAATTATTGAGGGGCAATCTTGTCATTAGTCCTTAACCAACCCCTAACCACTCTAGTTACCTTAACCAACCTTGGTTAAACCAAATTAATTCCCCAAAATTCGGAATTATGCTTACTTAATCCAAGGGTAATTCCGTCCTTTTTCCATTCCAAACCGAAATTCCATTTTTCGCACCCATGCGTCCCCATATGTATGTGGCCAACATTTTTCAAGCGTCAAAATCCTAAAATTAGTTCGTCGGGTCCCCGAAATCCGACACGAAATCTAGGTTCAATTAGTGAACAACTCTCTCAATTTCAATTTTTCCGAAACTCTCACTAACGGTAATTTGTTTAGGCATACGCGTATCGACTTAGGGCTATCCGAGTCTCAATGGTTCCGATCATCGAGAGAAAGAGGGTTTATTACTAATCCCGGGGTCACGATCATTTGGCTCGAGTTCAGGATTGGTTGGCCACGAGCACGTTTGGTTAAGCAGAATCACCTGCGATCCCAATTGTGCATCGTTGGCCTTGGCCATACCATTTCCATCACTTTTCCTAAGATCGGCCCCTCACTGGTTCACAATATTCCCTCATTCTTTCTCAAATCGGCTCCCGAGTCACGACTAAATCCCTGGGTCCACGTACTAGCGTCCTAGTTAGCCATTCCCCATGGTTAGTATCCCAAGAGTGATCAGCTCTGGGCGAGTCGTACTCAAATGAAATGAGAAATAACATTCATTTTATTAATCCTAGAAATTACATCGAAATTCGGGCTGTTACACAACTTATCCTTTAACATATTGAATGCTCTCTCTTACTCTTCTCCCCACGTGAAACCCACGTGCTTCTTGATAATCTCGGTTAAAGGTGCGGCGATAGTGCTCAAGTCTTTTACAAATCTACGATAGAAACTGGCTAAACCATGAAAGCTGCGCAACTCTTCTACTGTCTTAGGTGTTGGCCATTCACGGATTGCTTTCACCTTTTCTTCATCAACCTGTGTTCTATCAGCACCAACAACAAAGTCTAGAAATACTAATTTGTCAGTTACAAAACAGCACTTCTTTAGGTTAGCATATAATTGTTCAGCCCTTAAAATCTACAAAACAACTCGCACATGCTCGATATGGTCATCAAGGTTTCGACTATATATCAGGATATCATCAAAATAGACAACTACAAATCGACCAATAAAAGCATGCAGAACATGATTCATAAGTCGCATGAAAGTACTAGGTGCGTTAGTTAAACCGAATGGCATGACTAACCACTCATATAACCCGTACTTGGTCTTAAATGCAGTTTTTCATTCATCCCCCCTCTTTCATTCTAATTTGATGATAACCACTTTTCAGATCAATTTTAGTAAATATGCAAGGTCCATGCAATTCATCCAACATGTCATCTAACCTAGGAATAGGATGTCGATACTTTACCGTTATATTATTAATTGCTCGACAATCAACACACATCCGCCATGACCCATCCTTCTTTGGCACCAACAAAGCAGGAACAACACACAGGCTAAGAGACTCTCTCACATATCCTTGCTTTAGTAATTCGCTAACTTACTGCTGAAGTTCCTTTGTCTCTTCAGGGATTGCTTCGATATGCGGGTCGGTTAGGCAATGGTGCACTAGGAATCAAATCGATTTGATGATCTATGCCTCGAATCGGTGGTAAACCTCTAGGAAGTTCATCAGGAAAGACATCTTCAAATTCCTGCAATAAAGACATGACAGAACTTGGCAAATTCGGGTTAAGTTCATTAGTAGTAAACAGTGCCTCTTTGTACAAAAGTACAAGTATCGATCGGTCCAGAAACAAAGCTCTCCTCACTTCGCTCGATTTTGCATAAAAATTCTTTTCTCTTTTCTTTTCTCTCTCCTTTTTATCTTGATTTTTACCACTCTACTTTTATCTTCCTCTCCTTTTACTTGTGTCTTAGAGTTTCCACGTAGGCCCTCAGTTTTATCACCTTTTCTCTCTCTCTCAACCTCACATTGTAGTTTCAATTGATCTTCATATACCTTAGTAGGTGTCATTAGCACCAATGTGTATGTCTTCTGATTCATCACCAATGAATATCGGTTAGTATACCCATCATGATGTACCTTTCGATCATACTGCCAGGGCCTATCAAGCAAAAGATGCCCTGCTTGCATAGGTATAACATCACATATCACCTCATCCTTATATTGCCCTATCTCAAATGGAATTCGGACTTCGATACTTTTACTTCACCACTATCATTCAACCACTGCAATTTATAAGATTTTGGATGCTTTGTAGTCTTTAATCCCAACTTCACCATGGTACAACTTGCTACATTTATACAACTACCTCCATCAACAATCAAGCTACAGATCTTACCATTTATCAAGCATTTTGTATAGAACAAGTTATTGCGTTGCTGGTGATGCTCCTCCTCTTTGACTTGAACACTAAGAGAACACCTAACCACCATCAATTCACCCTTTACTAGCATCTCAACATCACTACAATCCTCCAATAGTGGCATGTCATCATCCTTTTCCTCCCTCTCACTTTCTAATTCAACATCATTATGTCCAGTCATGACCATCACCCTCCTATTAAGGTACTGATTTGTCATATGACCCCTGTCCAAACACTTAAAGCATTTAATATCACGAGTCTTAGTGTTAGGATTTTCAGTTTTACCTGAAGCCGGATTTGAAACAACTTTGCCATCCTTCTCCTTCTCCTTCAAAGTTTCAGACTTGATATTGTTTCCCTTCCAATTTGGCTTCTCGTCTCTCTTCCAATTAGACTTCCAATTCGAGCTTAAACCTCCATCACTTTTCTAATTTCGATCCAACTTCAATTGCCGCTCAACTTTGATGGCTTTGTCCACTAATTCCTCCAATTCAACATAGTGTTGCAGCTCTACTACCCTTGCTATATCTCGGCTCAAACTACACAAAAATCATAACATTGTGGCCTCACGGTCTTCCACCACATTAGCACGGATCATAGCAACCTCCATCTCTTTATGGTATTCTTCAACACTCCTATTACATTGTGAAAGATTTTGTAGCTTATGGAATAAGTCTCTGTGGTAATGACTAGGTATAAAGCGCCTCCTCATCACTGCTTTCATCTCATCATATGTTTTTATTGATCTTTCACCATTGCGTCTCCTACTAGTCACAAGTTGATCCCAACAAATTATAGCATAATTAGTGAATTCAACAGGTGCAATTTTTACCTTTTTGAGCTCCGAATATCGCTGGCAATCAAATACCATCTTCATCCGTTTCTCCCATTCTAGATACGCATCAGGATCATTCTTTCCTTGGAAAGATGGAATCTTCATCTTGATGTTGCCAAGTTCATCGTCTTCTCGATGTCTAAATCCTCGGCGTCTATTTCTCCTCTCAAACTTGCCATCTCGATCATCTTCTGTATCGGACACATATGCTTCATTAAATTGCTGTTGCCATCTAGGTTGTGTCCTAGGTTCCTCTCGCTGATTTTGTGGCCTCTCTCGTGGTGGCTCTCGGTCATCTTCAAGTCTTGTCTCACATCTTGTAACTCGGTTGCTAAGTGCTTCAATTTGTAAGCTCAATTACTGGATGCCTGTTAGAATCGCATCATCCCTTGGATGAGTGCGATCCTCCCTTTGATTCACACTTCCCTAGCCTGAGCTTGATATTTTTTTTTTAAACCTGCAAGAAAATGTTAGAGATAAAAGAAATCTCACTAGTCACTCCCTCACGTTTTCCGCTCAAAGTGTTTGTCACTCCTCTTGTGTTTAACTCAATTTCGGCTTTTTCTTCCCTCAATTAAACTCACACACTCATGCCTTTTACCTCTCGTTTCCTTCTAAAAAGCATTTTTTTTCAAACTTAAATCCAGTCTCACAAGCTCCTCATAACAATCGATAAACCACCAAACAAGATCAAATTCAGCAATATACCGATCAATTTAGCAATTCAGCAAATTTTTGCGAGATTCATATTCAAATTCAATTTCTGTTACTAAAATAATTTTTTTTCTATTCGGTCCAACTATCAATGATAAAAAAAAAAAAGAAACGAGTCGTCCTCTTGAATTTTTTTTTTCCTTTGCTTTTTTTTGCCTCTTTTTTTTTTTTTCTTTTTTTTTTTTTTTTTTTTTTTTTTTTTCTTTGCTTTTTTTTTTACGAAATCAAGTACAATATATAAAGAAAAAAAAAACAACTAGGACCGAAAACCCTAAATCAAAATTGAAATTACAGCAAGAACAAATTTAGAACCCTAATTCGATTAATAACGAAACCCTAATTCTATAAACCCTAGATTAATGAACGAAAAGCAGTAAAAGTAGGATAAGTAGACCTTGTAGAACCAGCTCTGATACTAGATGATATGAATATGTGCGGAAGATAATTGTTCTACGAAGATCTGTGAGTTACGAATTGCTAACCTCGACCTCCAATCGAACTTGTGATTGGTAATATCGGTATGAACGCAACCTGTTGACGAACCTGTGTCAACCAATCCATGCTATAACGCCACGAACAAGAGAATTCGCGATCTTGCTCGATAAGTTGAATTCGATCGTCACAAGAGAGCCTTGATAAGATCTAGTCCTCAAGAAAACTTTTCTATATAAAATTCTGCCTCCTCTTAGAAATTTATAAGTAACCTTATATAGGGTGCTAACCCTAATTCTAATCCTACTAGGATTAAAATTACAAAAATAACCTTAATTATTAAAAATTCGTCCAAAAATAGAAAAAGGCCTAAAAGTTCATCTAAACGACTCCAAATCGCTAAAAAACGTCATCAATCACTACTAAAGTAGTGGTTATTGATCAGCGGCCCGTTTCCAAGTTTCCATCCAAATTTAAGTCAATTCGGAGTTCGTCAATTCTAAGCTCCTTCGGAATTCGCTGGACCAAAAGTAATCATGTTGCGCCAAGGAGTTTAAGAATCTTCAAGTTTCGAATCCAGATTATCTTTATTCCAAATATCTTGAACCATGATGCCGATAGCTTGTTTGACTTCCTTCGCTCTCGCTCGAGTGATCGGGCCTAGCGGATAGAATAACGGGTCCCTAGTGCCTCCTCCTCGATAGGGTTTAATGTCCACATCATAAGGTAAGATTTAAGGATGACCAAGAACCAAAGACAAGGTTTAAGGATGACTTGGAACCTAAAGTAAGGTTTAAGGATGACCAGTAACCAAAGGTAAGGTTTAAGGATAACTAGAAACCTAAGGTAAGGTTTAAGGATGACCTAGAATCTAAGGTAAGATTTATGGTTTAGGATGACCAAAAATCGAAAATGAGAGTTATAGTTTAGGCTGACCAAAAACCGAAAATCGGGAATATGGTTTAGGCTAACCAAAAACTAAGGGTATGGTTTAGGGTATGGTTTAGGCTGACCAAAAATAAAAAATGGGGGTATGGTTTAGGCTGACCAAAAACTAAGGGTATGGTTTAGGCTGACCAAAAATCGAAAATGAGAGTTATGGTTTCGGATGACCAAAAACCGAAAATGGGGAGTATGGTTTAGGCTAACCAAAAACCAAGGGTATGGTTTAGGCTGACCAAAAATTGAAAATGGGGGTATGGTTTAGGCTGACCAAAAATCGATCCACTGGGGAAAGATATTTTGAAAAAGGTTCCGAGATTGTTTAACGACAAATCAAATGAAATTTTTCAACTTTTGGTGAAAGGCATTGATTATCAAAATCCTTAAGAGGAAATTTTAACAAAATGATCTTTGAATAACCATCTAAAGAGGTTAGATAAAAAATGCCAAATTGGAAATAACCTAATCAAAAAGGTCTTTCGCACTGGCTCTCGTAAAGGCTTTGATTCCCATCCATTGATATAGGAAAACTGTTCAATTCTCATTGATGATGTCTCATGAATCTATGTCAAAGGTTTTCGGAAATGTTCACATTGAATGCAAATTGATTGATCAGAAAGGTCTTTCCAAAGGACCATAATATAGGCTTGGTCATGGGCTTATACAAAGGGTATTTGCTTTAAGGCCAATAAATATATTATCAACATCTTTAGCGGGTTTACAAGTTAAGAACCTTGAAGATACGACAAGATAAGATTACTTTCACTCCTTCTAGCGGTAGTTTCCTTGTGAAATCTTTACATTAATTCAAACCATCCCAATCGGAAGAGATTTCAGAGAGGGTTGTAATGCCGGTTTGGGTTAGGCTCAAAAGGCTTGAAATTTTGTATAAGGGATTTGAAAGAGAAATGATGATTATCTTGGCATCATTATCAAATCATCTAAATTTGACATCATTTTGACTCTTGAAAACCTAATTGTTTCGAGAGTCCATTTCTTGCAACATAAGAGTTTTGCTCTTTCTAAGCATCTTTGGCAATGAGAATTTCATTTTTATCATAAGCATATTGCTTTTTGCTTTTGCTTTTGCTTTTGACATTGATACATTTTTTCCATGGGCATCGGCCTTACTTTTATCAGGCACATTACTTTTTCATGCCCCCTAATATTTATCTTTTGAGCTCTTTGGACTCTCGAGATACTTTATACATATTCATCAATTTTTCTAAATTTCCTTGGTAAATCATATGCATTGCCCCAATGTGGGGAGATAATCAATATTTTGGGCTTTGAAATGAACATGCTTAAGGCTCAACTTGGCTAAGCAAGGGATAACTGTGTTTGGATAGAGGAAACGAATGCTCTTCTTCACTTTAGGATATTTCGAGCTTCTATAAAGATCCATTTGAAATTATCACAAGAAGATTGATGCAAGTGAAAGTAATAAAATCTTTCTTAATCTTTTTGCTCCAAAAATGATCAACCACCACTTCTTAACTTGCCCCAATGTGGGGGTGGTTCTTGATAGGGATATTTTGAAAATTCTCCTTATTTGGCTCAAAGTGGCTAGCAAAGGATAAAATGAATGTTTAGGATAGAGAAATGAAATGCCTTATATCACTTCAATCCATGTATTCAATGTGAATGAACCCTACGTCCTAGGACATGGTTTCTTTTTTTTTCGCTCAATTCTTTCAAAATGTGTATAGGAACGTGTTTGATCAAAAGTTTGCCTTTTATCATCCTGGGCATTTCCATTCGACATTTTCGAGAAATCCTCTTTTTGTTTTTCCAGAGGATCATTTGGTTAAATCTCCCGTCTGTGGGGAATTTTGATAAATAAAAATATTTGATTTTTGATTTTTTTTATTCCTCTGGGAATAAAATTTCAAACTTAAAAGACCTTTTAGACAGAAAAAGTCTTTACATATAGGATCTACTTCCTAAATTCTAGGGAGAAGATTGATTTTATGTAGCTACTTCCTCAAGCTTGACTCCTTGAGGTTTGGAATAGCTTCCTTGGGGAGCAATTGAGTACCTACAAAATCAATAAATATGCAAAAATGCCATGTATGCATGAGATGCATGATGCAAATGTCCTAAAGCGACTTGGATTCAATCCAAAAGCAGCTCAAAACTTTTTATTCAGGGAAAATATTTCTTGACAGCATCAGCATTCACAGGTTTTGGCAACTCTCGGCCATCCATTTCTACAAGAATCAATGCTCCACCAGGTAACACTTTCTTGATGACATATAGTCATTCATAATTGGGGGTGAACTTTCCACGATCTGGAATAATGGGTAAGACTTTCCTCAAAACCATATCACTGACTTCAAAATGCCTAGGTCGAACCTTATGGTTGAATGACTTAGCCGCTCGCTTTTGGTAGCTTTGTCCATGGCATAGGGCTTTTACCCTTTTTTTCATCAATCATGTTAAGCTGTTCAAATCTTTGTTGACTCCATTTTGCTTCAGAAAGCTTTACTTGCGAAAGTACCCTTAATAAGAATGGTGTTGCCCCAGTCGAAGTGCGAATAGAAGTTCGATAAGCCATTAATGCGTACGGCAACCGATCATGCCAATCTCGGTAATTCTCTGCCGTCTTGGATAGAATCTTCTTTATATTCTTGTTTGCCGCCTCTACAGCTCCATTCATTTGTGGGCGGTAAGGAAAAGAATTCAAGTGGAGGATGTGAAACTTATTAAGTAGCTTATCCACTACTTTGTTATTCAAATTTAACCCATTATCAGTGATAATTGCTTTTGGAAGCCCATATCGAGCGATAACGTCTCGACGAATGAATTTTACCACACTTTTCGCAGTGACGTGGGCATAAGAATTGGCTTCGATCCATTTGGTCAAGTAATTGATAGCCATTAGAATGAAACGGTGTCCATTTGATGCCTTAGAATTAATTGGTCCGATAATGTCAATGCCCCACATTGAAAAAGGCCATGCTTTGGACATTTGATGCAATTCATTTGGAGGAGCATTGATTTTGTCTCCATAAACTTGACATTGATGGCAACATCTGACATGTTGAATACAATCGATTTTCATGGTTAGCCAGTAATAACCTAGCCTCATGATCTTCCTTACTAGAAGATGGCCGTTCATATGAGGACTGCATTCTCCTTTATGTATCTCTTTCATTAATAAATTGGCCTCTTTGGTGTCTACACACTTCAACAAGACCGAATCAAAAGATCTTTTATATAAAGCACCTCCGCTGAGAAAGAATTTGGAAGCTAATTTAGTCAAGTATTTTCGATCAGTAACTTGACTTCCTTGGGAAATTTTCCTTCTCGAAGGTAATTCATGATATCATAGTTCCATGGTTAACCATCGAGTTCTTCTACAATCATGTAATACGCAGGCTCTTTTAAAACGTCGATTTGCAAAAGATCAATATTCAAACCATCGGTTACTTGTAACATTGAAGATAATGCATCGCCAAATTGCATCGAGATCTTGGCAAATAATCAAATGAGATCTCTTCGAATTCTTCCACCAAATCTTTAAGATACTCATGATAAGGAATCAGTTTTGAATCACGAGTTTGCCATTCACCTCTTGTTTGGAGAATGATAAGTGCGGAATCACCATACACTTGTAATCTGTTAACCTTCATATTGATGGCTAATTGGAGACCAAGGATGCAAGCTTTATATTCTGAAATGTTATTGGTACAAGGAAATACCCACTTTGCAGCTACTGGATAATGTTGACTCGCTAGGGATATTAGGACTGCTCCAGTGCCAGAACCGGAGAGGTTAACAGCTCCATCAAAATACATGGTCCACTTGTCTTGTGACACAAGATGGATTCTTTCATTAATTTCATCTCAGTAATCTGACTTTAAGGGACTTTTAGCCAACATGTCAGCTATGGCTCGTCCTTTGACGAACTTCTGAGACATGCTTTGGATATCAAATTCAAAGAGCAATATTTGCCATTTGGCAAGCCTTCCAACTAGTGCAGGCTTTTCCAAAAGATACTTGATGGGATCATTTTCATTCGCAAACAGGATACGATGGTGAAGAGTGTATTGCCGTAATCTGTGTAATACCCAAATTAAGGCTACACATGCTTTCTCAACTTCTGGGTATTGAGCTTCACCAGAAGTAAACTTTTGCTGAGGTAGTAAATAGCGTGTTCCATTCAATCCTCCGGTCTCTTCTGTGCTAACATAGCTTCCAAAGACTCACTGTGAATGGTGAGATACAAAGTCAAAGGTATACCCAGAGTAGGCGGTACTAACACTGGTGGTTGTGAAAGATATTGCTTCAATTGTTCAAAGGACTTTTTACAATCTTCGTTCCATTCAACTTTGGCATTCTTTTTCAATAGCTTGAAGAATGGCTTGGCGGTTTCAGATAATTGGGAAATAAATCTTGCGACATAATTCAGTCTTCCCAACAAGCTTCGAACCTCCTTGACAGTAGAAGGGGGTTTTAAATCGCAAATGGCCTTTACCTTCGAGGGATCAATCTTGATGCCCTTGTTACTAACCATAAATCCAAGGAGCTTTCCAGACTTTGCCCCAAAAATGTACTTAGCGAGGTTAAGCCTTAGCTTTAATTTCTAAGTCGATCAAACAATTTCTTCAAGACTTTAATGTGGTCTTTACCTCATCGTGATTTAGCGATCATGTCGTCGACGTAAACTTCAATCTCTTTATGTATCATGCCATGGAATAGTGTCACCATAGCTCTTTGGTAAGTTGCCCCCGCATTCTTCAAGCCTAAGGGCATAACCTTGTAACAGAATGTTCCCTATGGGGTGATGAAAGATGTTTTAGTCTTATCTTCTTCCCTCATTCGGATTTGGTTATAGCCAGAGAAACCATCCATGAAGGAAAATAATTCGAATCCTATTGTGCTGTCGACTAAGACGTCAATATGTGGTAATGGGAAATCATCTTTGGGACTTACTTTGTTCAAGTCGAGGTAATCGACACATACCCGAACTTGCCCATCCTTCTTCTTCATTTGGGACAACATTAGCAATCCGATTAGCATAATGAGTAACTTCAATGAAATCAACTTTTAACAGTTTCATGACTTCTTCCTCAATCTTCTTGGATAATTTTGGCTTCGTCCTCCTAAGCTTCTATTTCTTAGGCAGAATGGCAGGATCAAGAGGCAGCGTGTGTTCTACAATGTTGAGGTCCAGACCCGGCATGTTAGCATAAGATCAAGCAAAGATATCCCGATACTGCTTCAATAGTTTGATCAGTCGATCAGCATCTGTTTGAGAGAGACTTGCACCAATTTTTGTTTCTTTGGGATTTTCAGAATTACCCAAATTTATAATGATAGTTTGGTCTTCCATGGGAGGTTTGGATTCTTCATGTCGAATCCATTCTTTTTTAATAACTTGGGAATTTTCTTCATTTTCGGGATCAGAATAATCAGGTTCATAAGAGTTTTTTGGACACGAATCCAAGCCATGCATATGACTATTATGATTATGCAAAGTGTCATGCCTGAGATGTAACAAAAAAATGGTCAGTATATGAAAATAAGAAATGCAATGCATGAAGATGTGATGAAAACAACTTTTCGAATTCTAAATTTTCGAAAATTTCATGGGGAACTCGTCCTCATATCATTGGACATCCTTGTTCCAAAAAATTATTTTGAAAACTATAGATCGTGCAAAAGCCTAGGCCTCAAAGCATTATCATAGGGCTGGTTTGGTATACCTTCGCACGTCTATTAATAAAACGTGCATATGCTTTTATTGAATTGAAAGTGATAAGGCTGTATTACAACATATACTACCTTGGATCAACGGCTCAAGATCCAAGTGTTCACACACATGAATGAAAGAACACAATAACGAAAATGCATGAAATGAGAACTAGTTAAGCATGCTGTTCTCTACACCAAGGGAGAAGTGAGTGTGCTCCCATGTAGCTTGGTAACATCAATCATGTTCACAGGTCCAGGATGACAGGCTCCTTTCGTACTTCTGATGTGGCATTCCCAAAAGACAGAATCCCTTTATCAAGCAGATTTTGAATTTTGACCTTAAGAACCAAGCAATTATCAACATTGTGTCCTTTTTCTCCCATGTGATACACGCATGTCTTGGACATATCGAATCCAGTAAACCTTGGAAGCTTTTCTCTAGGAACTTCCTTAGCCACCAATCTCTTTTCCAAAAGCATAGGCAACAACTGAGAGAGTGATTTTGGTAAGGGTGCAAACTGACGAGGCGAGCCATGCTTACGTGGCTTCTTATTAGAGTCTGGACGCGATTGAATACGAACTACGTCCAATTTGTCAAGATGTCCTTGATTACATTCTCTAATCCCAAAAGATAGTTCAATTTCAGATGCTTGTTCTTCATAAGGCCATTTTCCTTTACCCTTTGAATGAAGACCAATTGTTTTCGGCATGCAAAGGAATGACAATTCTATAGTCATTTGATTTACACGATCCATAAGACGCATCATCATCTCACGCATTTCATTAACTTGACCCTGAAGATCCGCAAGAGTAGGCATAATCTTGGTCGGAAGCAGTGGAGTTATGAACGCTTCAAAGTCTGGAAATGTGGCAATTATTTCATCAATTCGGTTTTCCAGATGGGCAATTCGATCATTCTATTTTTCGATATCCATTTGAAGATCCTTTGCGCAAGTGGGGTTGGGCATCCTCTAAATACCTTGTAAACGAAATGAAGATCAAGTTAGTACGCGGCAAATAAATTGAAACGAAAATGTAAAACCCTTCAATTTTATATTTTCTTTGGATGAAATAGGGATAAGAAATATTCTCATGATCCCAATATCATGTGAATAATCTCTTATCACAATTTCTTCACAAGAAATTATACAATTGAAGGGGTAACACGCGATGATTAATCAAGATGCCCCATCTATATTCCATTGGAATCGTGAAAAGAAAGTACATACAAAAGGAAATTTCACTATTAACAACAAAATTCGTGAAATACAATCCCTATAATCAATCTAAAAACAAAAGGAAAATCCTATTACATGATTACTAACATGAGTAAAAAGGAAACCCTATACATCAAATCTACAAAATGAAAATTACATGAAAAGAGATTTCCTCATGGAATATAGCCAAATTCCTAATGGATCTTCTTTAGATGCAAGGCGAATTCGTTTGTTTTCTTGGGTCAAACGTTCAACCTCGGCTAAAGCCTCATCCTTTTCCCTAAGAGCCCTTGCAGCTATAGCTTGTTGTTGAGTTCTCGGGGACATTCGGGAGATCCACTTTAAGCTCGGGCTCGAGATGCCGGTGTATGTACTCCGGCAATGAATGATGTATCTTCATTTCCCCTCCCAATTCTGAGAATCAGCTCCGGGTGGCATTTGTACCGCATATCAATGATAGACTTGATCATTTCTTTCAAATTCGCCAATTGGTCCTTTTGGGTGACATCTTTGCGATAGTCAAAATGATATAACCCCAGCTTGAGGAATGGTGGAATCTTTTGAAGCACGCGATATTGACGGATCACCCTAAAAGAGTAATATGACGTAGACCCCGTTAGGCCCAAAAGTGGGATTAGGTTGTCAGATCCATTATTAAGGCGCACCTCGGGATTTTCAAGCCAACGAACATGCCACTGGATTTGATTTGGAACAAGGTTCTTGAAAAAATTAAACCAAGTTGAAAATGATCAATAAGGAAAGATTTCTTCCTTTTCTCAGAAAAGCGAGATAGGATGACAATCTTTGGATACATCTATGATTTTCAAGCTCAAACCGAAGTATTTGAGATGAGAGACCAACCAAATTTGGAGTAAACCTATTGGGGCTCTAAAGACACTATTTCTGTTTTGTGTGAACTTACTGAGTGATACGAAGGTCTCACCTAAGATCATATTGGAGAATCTTTTGAACATACACACTTGATTGATAATGTGAACTACCAAAGGATCCACGGTCTTTTTGGTGAATGGAAAAACCACAAAAACAAAGAATGCTAAGAGAAAAACTCAAGGAATTTGATTACCCGATTCTTTTGGCAAGCTAGAAAAATGTTGTTCTAAGAATGTGAAAGAGAGTGCGTTGGAATTTCCTCTAAGAACGCCTTTGATTTGGAGAATTATAGGATCTATATCTATCGGAGGGCTAATTAGACCAAAAGACCCGACTCTACCAATGGCAATATCGTACTCCTCAATTGTAGAGGTCAACTCATTTCGACCAAACACAAAAGTGAATGTCTTTGAGTTCCAAAAATGGGACAATGCTTTGATCATAGCAACACGGGGCTCGACGTATAAAAGTGCGGGAAGATATCCAATCCTCTTTTCCACATAGTCTTTGTGCTTTAACTCAAGACTTTCTCACATGGCCACGAGAGCTCTAGGTACAGTGATGATTCGAATCTCCGACATATCCATTTTGACTAACCCTAATTTGGGGCATCGAGATTAATCACCATGCATTATAGAAAAAATATATAACGCGGAATTGAAATGGCGTAATTGAAATTGTAGAATGATACAATCAACCTTACCGTGAAGGAAAAATGGCAAACACATCGACACATTGCATGAGGACATGTGAATTTTGACATCTAAGGGTAGGATTCTAAAGGTTTAAGGTCTCCATCTTAATTAGATAAGAAGAGTTTACCCACCGCTACTAACATCGATTGGTGCACTTCTTACTAATCAAGATGAGCGGTATTGAAGAATGGATTACCACATGCATTCACATGCGGATTCCACTCTTAATACCTCCTAAAGGTGCCCTAAAGCGATCCGGAATTTTAGACCGCGGGACATGGGTGCATTGTGTCATGCTAAAGCAAGTAAACATGTATTTAAATCTAAAGCAAACAACACTTCAACATAATCTCATACATTCGACATTCATCCGAACGCCACCTACAAAACAAAGAGTTTGCATTCACTCCACCCCTTATGTCTCCCACCTATAAAACCATTTAACACATGGTTAGTGGACTAACCTCATTTTCCACATGACTTCCGACATGCAGTCGATGCTACAAAATATACATAAGTGAGATAACAACCGACAAGTTTATTATGGCTTTAATCCACTTAGGTTTGCAACCTAGTCCCCAGCAGAGTCGCCAAGACTGTCGCGACCTACCCCTCGAGGGGATAACTCGATGAGGCAGGTTTAGAGATAAGTGTTCATGAGACGATTTATATGGCACCTCATAAAAAATGATTTTACTGAAGTATAAATCTTTTGGTTAGCCATATGGCCCATTGATCATGAATGTGGATTTTCCCTAAATCCATATATCGCGTGACAGCGGATCGATTTTATTATTATTTTTTAGGAGTCGCCACTAGCCTAGGTTGGGGGTCGGCTAGAATACCCAATAGAAACGAGGGAATTTCGTTTCAGTTTCTACGAAAACTAGAGATCAAAGGTTTAAGGACTAGCTTAGGTTTATATTTCTATTAACGCCCTTTTCGGTACCGCTAAACTTAACATAGTTGTTATCTAAGTTGTCATGCATTTGTTTTTAACCATTTTTATGTCAAGGTCTTAGTCCACTAGGTGACCATGCATCTTGTTTTTGTATTTTCATTTAAAATTCTAAACTAATCCTATTTTAGTCTAAAAAAAGAAAGAAACAATCAATTATATTGAAAAACATTTCATAAAGTAAACACTCAAAATATTAAAAAGACGAGCTAATTCTAGTGCGAGAAAGTAAAAACCCGCAAGTCGTCGAGTGTTTATTACAACACAAATTGAAAACCCGAGACATGATCGGGGATGAATGAATTGAATTTGAAATCGGATCGGACATCGATTTATCGCCACCATCAAATGAGTACAAATTGAGACCGGATTGGACATCGGTCAATCGCATTGGCCTTTTTCAATTTTGGATTATCTCCCATAGACCGCCTCTCGGGTGTCGGTATTTACATTCATAACATTCATTCAGGACAAACAATACCCAAAAGAACAACCAATGAAAAATAATGGTGCAAACAATTCACTAATTAAGCACAGGCCTCAGGATTAGCCTTTGTTTTTCATGCGTTTCAATTCATCACCCACCTAATCATCTAATAGTATTTGATTAATGGTTAACGATAATGGGCTACCATTTGCATTCACAAAACCGCGACTCATATCAATTAACCCCTAAAGTCGGGTTCTAAGTGACCATAATGGGCTACCCACCGAAAATGCACCGGGCCTAACATTCATCTAACAAACACATGCATAGCAAGGAAATAAGCATGCATTCAAGCCCATAGGCCTTATTTCGAAGTCAATCAAGCAATGAGAAATGGGCTTTATACAAAGGACCACTTATCCAGTTATTATCTAATTCGGATTGCTTCTGTTCAGTTGTGATTGACTACCCTAATGACATCCAAATGAAATGATTCAGGTGTCATTAGAAAGCTTATGAAATGAGGATCAAGAGTCAAGAAGACCATTTTTTCTAAATCCTCATCGATTTTCCCGAAAATATCAAATTTGATCTCAGTGATAGGCTAGACTCGGTTCTGTTATGGATTTTAAAATAATGGCGGGAAAAATAACAAACCTTATCAAAACCACGTGAAAAGTTTTGTGTAGTTAGGATTCCCCGTGTGTAACAACTTTCATGTTTTGAGTTTTTGCTAAAAAGTCCTCCAAATTTTTATAAAATTCGGTTTTCGTGAAGGACTCAATTGCAAATCAAATTTTAACCCCTGAAGACCTTTTATGAAATTTTAAGCAAATTGACCCTCCAAAATTGCTATTAGGCCCTCAAAGTTTCCAGTCAATATAATGAGACCCTAATGAACAACTTTGTAATTTTGATTTTTTGCAAAAAAGGACTCTAACTTTATCAAATTTAGAGAAACATCTTTTGAACTCCAAAGGAATAAAAATTAGATCTGGACACAGATACTGATCAGATTGTGAAAATTCCTTTTGAAAATTCAAATGGCCTCTGATTTTGATGGAATTAGTATCAATAGAAATATCTCAATCTCAGTGTGAACTTTTGTGAAGAAAACTTTTTCATATTTCGAACACACGAATTTACGAAAATCGAAGAACACACAAAGGTCAGTCTGAAACTAGTCTGTCACTAGATTCATGCATACATGACGTTGCAAATCGTACAATGCTAACATGCTTGGAATATGTAAAATTTATGATGAACAGATTAAGATGTGCTCTACACCTTTTAAGAAGAAACGAGCTAGAATCAGCATCTCAAATATGCAGGTTTCTCTATACACGAATTTATAGAACAACATTCAAGAGCACTTACCTTGTTTAACGATGCTCCGAAGCGCGATCAAGCGATCCGACCTCCGTATTCAGATCAAGAACAACACGGAGAAGTCTTGGAAAGCTCGGCCAACCTATGATAATAGATTGCACAAATTATAATGAGAATCGATTCGTTTTCGCACTAATGAACTATTAACAGAGAATCAAATCAAAAGGCGTGATCCGGTTGCTGTTCAACGAGAAACCAGCCACCACAGCCACATGAAAATGCCGAGGAACGCTGCTGGAGGCTCTAGATTGCCGGAGGGAACGTCGGTTGGCCGGTTCAGCCGCTTGAACCGGCGGATTAAATCACCGGTAGCAACTCCGGTGATTTTGCCGTAGGAGATATGTCGCCGGAATGAGGAGCTCTCGCCACCAGCGAGGTCAGCTGGCCTTGCGACTGGTTTTGCCTCACCGTAGGGGACGTCGGTGAGGCGATGATTTGCTGGAAAATAGCCGGCGAGAAGGCGGGACAACCGGTGGCCGAGAGAGAACGAGAGAGAGAGAGAGAACGTGAGCTTTGAGAGAGAGAGAGAGAGAGAGAGAGAGAGGAGAGAGAATTTAGATCTGAAAAATGATAGCCCCACCAAATTTTGGAGGGAAAAACACTATATACCCCCCTCAACTTTGAATCTTAGCCCTTAGATTAATCAAATGGCCCAAAATGCATTTTTAAAGATTAAAAATATTCTTTAAGGGCTAAGGATTAGTGACATGGCATCATGGATGGACGTGATCAATTCTAAATGAATGGCCACAATTGATTTGTTCATCCCCCTAATTAATTTGTTTAATTCTTGAAGAAGGGCATTTTAGTAATTTCTCTTAGGGGCATTTTCGTAATTTTCAATTAAGGTCATTTTTGTCATTTTTGGGCTCAAAAGGATGTGGTCGGCCTAGATTAGTCAGAATAGATCATCGATCGCCGGATTTTCAACCGGAAAATGGCCAGTTTGATCAGACCGTTTGAATTTGAATCAAACCGGGTTGAGCCGATTAGTCTCGAATTTGGCCTGATTGAACTAGTTCAATCCTTGATTCCATTTGTTCCTATTTTGTGCAATTTGTTCTATATCATGATTAATTGACCCCATTAATATCGAATTTGATCAAATTGGATTTAATTGATTTGAAATTCATGCACAAATTGATCCAATTTAACTTGTTTGTCTCAATTGCTCTTAAATTTGGGTAATTACATGGCCAAGCTAGACTAACAAATTTAATTGAAGTCTAATTAACCAAATTGAGTCTCAATTCATCAAATTGAATATTAGTCTAGAGTGGGTCAAGTTGAATTGCACTGATTAGATCAGTTACCCTTAGACTTCTTAATCATTGGATCACTAAATTGATCAAATTGACTCAAATTCATGTGAATCTTCCAAAATTGATTTTGAATTTGGATTTCATATAAGAAATTAGGCTCATTCGTGCCTGAATTGCGCAAATCATGAAAAATCGATCTAAATCACTGATTAGGACCTAAATTTGGGGTTTTTGTGTTTGGCTTGAAACCACAAAATTGGCTCAAAAATTAAATATAAGATGACCTCTAGATCAAATATCGTGAAGAAAACTAACCTAAAAAATGACTACAAATGAAGCAATTTCATTTTTGCACGATTTGAACCAAATTTCGCAAATTGGGAAAAAGTTGATTTCAAATCAATTTTTGTAAAATTTCAAATGCCAAAAGTAAGTTGAATGTAAAATAAGATGATTTGTGGATTTTTATATTTTTCAATTTTTTTGGTCAAAGGTTTGACCAAAAGTCAAACCCTAGTTGACTTTTCATTAGGAGCTTGATTTTATGATCAAATCTTTGAATTTTTATGAAATTTCCACTTCTAAAGTGAAATTAAACTAGAAAGAAATCTTTTTATGTCAAAAGCCCTAATTTGACCAGGGATTGACTTTTGATCAAAGGATTGACCAAAAAGTCAACTCGAAAGTCAACTATTTGACTTTTCGTGTTTTTACATGAAATGAATAGAAAATCGCTTACAAAAGCTAGGTCAACAGACAGAATTAAAAAATGACACTTTTTGTTCAAGAAACAGGCTCCGTCGCGATCGAAAATCATAATCTCAAATTTTCTATTTTTAATGACGCGTCGGCCAAAAATTAGGTGTCAATAACAGTCAGTCGATAGAAAATTTATCAAAAAGATAGCCAATAAGTTCTTTATAGGAAATCATTCGATTTGATCCTATTAAGATTTGTTGATAGCAAAGATGCTGAACAAATCATGAGAGAAATCTATGAAGGTGAATGTGGTCTTCACATGAACGGCCATCTCCTAGCCCGTAAAATCATGAGATTGGGATATTATTGGATGACGATGGAAGCAGATTGCATTCAGCATGTGAAGAGTTGTCGCCAATGTCAAGTTTATGGAGACAATCAATGCACCGCCGAATAAGCTGCATCAAATGTCAGAACCATGGCCATTTTCAATATGGGGAATGACATGATTAGTCCAATTAACCCCAAGGCCTCAAATGGACATCATTTAATCTTGGTGGCAATTGACTACTCGCCAAGTGAATTGAAACGAATTCATATACAAATGTCACCGCCAAGAATATGGCAAAATTCATTAAGCGAGACATCATCGCTAGGTATGGAGTTCCAGAAGCAATCATTACCGACAATGGTTCAAATTTGAATAACAAAATCGTAAATGATCTGCTTGAATACTTCCACATTCGACGCTTGAATTCATCTCCATACCACCCACATATGAACGGAGCAGTGGAGGCAGTTAAACACGAATATCAAGAAGATATTATCCAAAGTAGCTGAAAACTATCGTGACTAGCACAAAAGATTGTCATATGCTTTGATGGCATACCGAACTTCAATTCGAACATTAACTAGGGCAACTCCATTTTCCTTAATTTATGGGATGGAAGTAGTATTACTTGTTGAGGTAAAAATTCCTTCATTAAGGGTATTATCCCAATTGAAACTCTCAAAAGCTGAATGGAGCCAACAAAGATGTGAACAGCTCAACATGATTGATGAGAGAAGATTAAGGTCTATATGTCATGGACAAGCTTACCAAAAAGAGTTCCTAAATCTTTCAACAGAAAGGTGAAGCCAAGATTTTTTTTTTTTTAGTAAGGTGAAGCCAAGATATTTTGACGTGGATGATTTAGTATTAAAGAAAGTCATTCCCAATAACTCAGACCCATGTGGGAAATTTGCTCCGAGTTATGAGGGTTCATACATTGTCAAGAAGGTTCTTCCTGGAGGAGTATTGATTCTTGTAGATATGGCAGAAACAGAACTGGCCTATCCTGTAAATGCAGATGCTGTCAAGATTTTCTATCCATGAAATGAAGACAAACATTCAAGAAAAGATTAGCACCATTTACAACATGTGCATATCATGCATATCATGCATTTCATAGAACATGATTGTTCATTTTGCAGGATATGACAAAAGGAAATCTGAAATAACTCAAAACTTCTAAAATCCTTCAATGGAGTTGAAAAACAAAAAGGGAAGTGTCATTCTCCAATTCAATTTTCTCAATGTTGCTTTCTAATGTACTTTTCCCATTTATCATCCCCAGGGAAACTGGAATAAAAGATCAAAAGAGATAATCTTTCATGAATGATCAAGACAAGACGAATAAGAGATTGGTTGTATCATTTCAATCAGAAATGAACAATGCTTGGATCAATGTTAACACTGGGTTTTAATTTTACAGGATCTCATCAAACCGATCATGTAAGTATCCCTAACCCATGAATTTGAGCTCAAACATTTCATTTTCAAATCTCCAGTGGAGCAAACCAATGCAGAAGTTTGAAAAAGATAATTTTTCTTGAAAAATCAAATCGAAACAATCAAGAGGGATACTGACAAGCCGATAAGGTAAGTATCCCTAACTCGTAAATTTGGGTCTCAAAGAGGTTAATTTTCTAGAAAAATAAAACTTTTTTTTCCCCAAGTAGATTAACATGAAAGTTTGTTTTAAAGATTATCTCAAAAGTGCTTCAAACAAAAAGTTTTGAAACACACATTCTTTGAGCATGCATTACGCATCAGAATTCCTTAAAAAGGAAGTTTTGATAAAAGGCTTTGAAAAATTTCATAGAAAAAAGTTTGGATCAAATCAAATGAAAAGACATTCAAATGATAAAAGGTAAGCCATATCCAAACACGTCTCCTATACACTCAAGTGAATGGAAGGATGAGTATCAGAATGAGAGAAAACCTCATCCGAAGGAAATAGGAGAGATTCGTAATGATTACATGAATGGAAATGATGAAAGGCAATCATTTCATCATTGCAAACACATGATTATCTCTTGCAAACCAAATTTGAGCCTAAACAGTGGAGAAATTTTAAAAAAACAACCCTGTTAAGAACCACCCCACACTGGGGCAAATTAAGAGATTCACGGTTGACATTTATGGAGAATAGGATCAAGAAAGATTTTACTGCATACACTTGCATCAATCTTTCTGTGATAACTTCATATGAAGTCATATGGAAGCTCAAAACATCCCAAGAGGAAGAAGAGCATTTCGTTTCCATATCCCAAATGCATTTACCTTTGGCAAAGCCCAATTGAGTCTAAATATTCATTTCAGAATCCCAAGTTGGTGATCATCTCTTTGCAATGGAGCATGAGCATATGATCCACTTTGATAAATTGGTCGGGAAATTAGTAAAATGACAAGTTTTGTTGTTTGAGTTCGACATCAGAAGTTCATCCCAAAAGTCAATCAAAGGACAAGTAATAGTAGATATGCTGATGAAAAATTCGCAAAATATCGCCAATTCTGAAGAACGGCTTGATGACCACATATTGACATTAGTCAATGTAAATGGACCATGTATTTTGATGGTGTAATCAACTTATCTGGATCAGGAATTGGGGCGGTATTGATCTCCTTAGAAGGCCAACATTAATAACATTGCTGAATATGAGGTGTACATTCTTGACTTACAATTAGCCCTTTTAATGAAAGTAAAAAGATTGCAGGTATATGGAGATTCTATGCTCATTATATTACAAATAACTGGAGAATGGCAAACTCGTGATACAATGCTGATTCCTTATCACAAATACTTGGAAGGAATGATGGAGGAATTCGAAGAAATAACATTTAATTATCTTCCAAGAGCTCATAATCATTTTGCAGATATTCTTGCAACCTTATCATCCTTACTCCAAGCTGAAGATGGTATGGATATAAAACCATTGAGAATCAATATTCTCGAACAACCAGCGCACTGCATGAAGCAGAATTTGACAATGAAGCATGGTTTTATGATATCAAGAAGTACTTAAAAGCAAGAGAATTTCCTAAAAGAAGCTAGTCAGGCAATAGAAAATTTATCAAAATGATAGCCAATAAGTTCTTTCTCAGAGGACAGGTTCTTTATAAGAAATCATTCGATTCGATCCTATTAAGATGCTTTGATAGCAAAGAAGCTGAATAAATCATGAGAGAAATCCATGAAGGTGAATGTGGTTTGCACATAAACGGCCATCTCTTAGCCCGCAAAATCATGAGATTGGGATATTATTGGATGACGATGGAAACAGATTGCATTCAACATGTGAAGAGTTGTTGCCAATGTAAGTTTATGGAGACAGAATCAATGCACCGTCGAATGAGTTGCATCAAATGTCAGAACCATGGCCATTTTCAATGTGAGGAATTGACATGATTGGTCCAATTAATCCCAAGGCCTCAAATGGACATCGCTTTATCTTGGTGGTAATTAACTGCTTCACCAAGTGGATTGAAGTGAATTCATATATAAATGTCACCGCCAAGAATGTGGTAAAATTCATTAAGCGAGACATTATCGCTAGGTATTGAGTTCCAGAAACAATCATTACCGACAATGGTTCAAATTTGAATAGCAAAATCGTAAATGATCTGCTTGAACACTTCCACATTCAACCCTTGAATATATCTCCATACCGCCCTCCAATGAACGAAGCAGTGGAAGCAGCAAACAAGAATATCAAGAAGATATTATCCAAAACAGTTGAAAACTATCGTGATTGGCACGAAAGATTGCTATATGCTCTGATGGCATACCGAATTTCAATTCAAACATCAACTCGGGCAACTCCATTTTCCTTAGTTTATGGGATGGAAGCAGTGTTACCCATCGAGGTAGAAATTCCTTCATTAAGGGTATTATCCCAATTGAAGCTCTGAGAAGCTGAATAGAGCCAACAAAGATGTAAACAGCTCAACATGATTGATGAGAGAAGATTAAGGGCTATATGTCATGGATAAACTTACCAAAAAAGAGTTGTTAAATCTTTCAACAGAAAGGTGAAACCAAGTTGTTTTGATGTGGATGATTTAGTAGTAAAGAAAGTCATTCCTAATAACTCAGACCCAGGTGGGAAATTCACTCCGAACTATGAGGGTCCATACATTGTCAAGAAGGTTTTTCCTGAAGGAGCACTGATTCTCAAATTCAGTTTTCTCAATGTTGCTTTCTAATGTACTTTTCCCTTTTATCATCCCTAGGGAAACTAGAAGAAAAGATCAAAAAAAGATAATCTTTTATGAATGATCAAGACAAGATGAACAAAAGGTTGGCTGTATCGTTTCAATCAGAAATGAACAATGCTTGAATCAATGTTAACACTGGGTTTTAATTTTACAGGAATCTCATCAAACCGATCATGTAAGTATCCCTAACCCATGAATTTGAGCTCAAACATTTCATTTTCAAATCCCCAGTGGAGCAAACCAATGCAGAAGTTTGAAAAAGATAATTTTTCTTGAAAAATCAAATCAAAACAATCAAGAGGGATATTGACAAGCTAATCAGGTAAATATCCCTAACTCATAAATTTGGGTCTCGAAGAGATTAATTTTCTAGAAAAATGAAACTTCTTTTCCCCAGGCAGGTTAACATGAAAGTTTGTTTCAAAGATTACCTTAAAAGTGCTTTAAACAAAAAAAGTTTTGAAACACATTCTTTGAGCATGCATTATGCATCAAAATTCCTTAAAACGAAAGTTTTGATAAAAGGCTTTGAAAAATTTCATAGAAAAAAGTTTGGATCAAATTAAATGGAAAGACTTTCAAATGATGAAAGGTAAGTCATATCCAAACACATCCCTATACACTCGAGTGAATGGAAGGATGGGTATCAAAATCAGAGAAAACCTCATCTGAAGGAAATATGAGATATTCGCAATGATTACATGAATGGAAATGATGAAAGACAATCATTTCATCATTCTAAACACATGATTATCTCTTGCAAACCAAATTTGAGCCTAAACAGTGGAGAAATTTTCAAAAGCAACCTTGTTAAGACCCACCCCACACTGGGGCAAATTAGGAAGTTCACGATTGACATTTATGGAGAATAGGATCAAGAAAGATTTTACTGCATACACTTGCATCAATCTTTCTGTGATAACTTCATATGAAGTCATATGGAACCTCAAAACATCTCAAGAGGAAGAAGAGTATTTCGTTTCCATATCCTAAACACATTTACCTTTGGCAAAGCCCGATTTAGCCTGAATATTCATTTCAGAACCCCAAGTTAGTGATCATCTCTTCGCACTGGAGCATGAGCATATGATCCACTTTGATAAATAGAAAGCAAAAAGGCAGAACACAGAGTCCTTAGAATACAAAACGATCAAGGACAAAGGAGTATGGGGCATGAAAAAAATAGTGTGTCTGGTAAAAGTAAGGCTAATGCTTAGAAAAAAGAGCAAAAGAAAAGAAAGAAAAGCATTCAAAAGAAAAAATGACAAAAGTCAAGTCAAAAGCAAAGCAAAAGTTGTGAAAAATCAAAAGTCACAACAAATCAGTGATTGAAAAAAAAATCTCAATAAAAGTTGAGGAGACTCTTGTGTTCATGATAAGAAAAGATTCCCAGTGGACAAAGAAAAAAAGGTGGTAATGCCAAGAAGATCACTAGTTTCACAAAAACCCTAAATTCAAAAATAATTAAGCCTTTTGAGTCTACTCAATACTAACATTACAACCTCTTCCCAAAGACTCTTCAGATTGGGATGTTGAGAGTGAAAATATGATTTCATGACAAGAAGTCATCACTCAAAGAAGTGTGCAATATTGTTGCGCCACGCGCTCGCGTGCTTTTCTGATGGAAGTATTTTTCTATATGGGCCTCTCTCAAGCCATACTTCACGTGACAGCGGGGTTTATTTGATCTAAAATTAAACTCGAAGTCGCCACTAGTCATTTACGGTAGGTCGACTAGAAACCTAATTATGATACGGGAGAAGTACCGCAATCTTACGAACCAAAGATTCTGGATAAGGGACTTGGTTACATTAATGATCCCAAATTGGGACCATTAATGCCCTTTCGGTACCTAAGAACGATATGGCATATCTAGCGCATCACACGGATCCCTAAATTCAATTCACTAATCTAATTACAGACAATCAATTAAACATCCAAAAATCAACTAGACATCCAATGGCAAATCAATCATAGCAACCCTAATTTGGTCACTAGAAATGAAAACCTACCCAAAACCCTAACAAAACTCTAATAGTTTGTTCATTTCATTTTCAGGTTTTTTTAGGGGGTTTTAAATTTGAAATTTTCCAAATTATGCCACTTGAGCATTTTGAAAAATCCAAATTTCACTTTTAAGGACTAGCCACAATGATTTCTAATCATTCAGTGGATTTTCAAAATTTTTTGATTTTTGATTTTTTTTAGTTCCATTTGGGCACTTTCAAAAATTCCAATTTCATTTTTTATGGCTGGCCACGATAATTTTGGACCTTTCTGGGAATTTTTCAAATTTTTGAATTTTCTTTTTTATTTTTTATTTT
The DNA here is from genome assembly GCA_024733475.1 of Syzygium grande. Taxonomy (NCBI): domain Eukaryota; kingdom Viridiplantae; phylum Streptophyta; class Magnoliopsida; order Myrtales; family Myrtaceae; genus Syzygium; species Syzygium grande. The sequence goes on from JAMXDD010000010.1 coordinate 19,751,464, forward strand.
TTTGGGAAATATTTTTGAACCGAGAAATGACTTTTTATGAATTTTTGGAAAAAATTTTTTGTGTGGATTTTCCAAATTTTCAATTTTTATTGATTTTCCAGAATTTTCAAATTTTTTATTTGTATTTTTTGAATTTTTTTTGAAGTTTTTATGAATTTTCTGAATTTTTATGAATTTTCTGCAAATTTTCGAATTTTCTAAAAAAATATAACTTTTTTTTATGAATTTTGTAATTTTGTAATTTTGTTTTTAGTTTTTTAGTTTTTTTATTCATTCATTGTTCTTGCCGAGTGGATGAATCAGACCGGTTCAGCTTAGACTGAACCGGCCGTTGCCAGCACCGGCGTCGATTGTTCTCTCCGACAGGCACGGTGCCAAAACGGCACCATTTTGGGCATCTTTCATTCGGGCATTTTCTCGAATACTTAGTGTGCGTAGATTATGAGTTAAGGTTTGCAAGGTCGCCAGTTTGAGCTCACCGTCGATGAGACTCCAGTGACCTTTTGGCCAGTTTGATTGCATTATTAGCAAGTCCACATATTCTACTTTCCAACTAGCCTAATCCAATCACCGTCGAACCTTCGTCGACCGGCGCAAAATCGGTCGAAACGAACCTAATTTGCACTTTTCTTAATTTTTCATTTCCAGAACTTGAATTCCTAATCTACACCGCCCTAGTCATCTATCATGAACCTAATGACTAGAAAATCAACAATCAAGGTTTAAGGAAACCTACTTGAATGGCCTAAGGCCACTGCAACTCTCTGACGAGGCCATCGAAGCTCCGGTGAGAAGGTTTTAAAATATGGCCAACTCAGTTTACACCGTTTTTCATTCACAAATGCAATCAAACAAATAAATCATGGTCAGAAACATGTTTTGAACATCAATATACTGAGATTTGTCAAAGCAATCACTCAAACATGCACATCGATGACAAAATCACATTCTGGAATTTTTTTATGAAGTTGATCGAGAAGAGTTTTTACCTGATTTGTCCAACGCTCAAATGAAATTGTTGAACCTTGGGGATTATTCCTTGACTCTCGTTCTACGTCCTGGTGTACTTGATTTTGCCGGATCAGGTCTAGACATGTCGACCGAGACTGATTTTCAGGCCTTCATGATCAGCTTTTTCGATGAGGGGAGATCATGTCCGACTCGTGATTTGCCAACACCCCACCATCTAGGGCGGCGCCGATCACTCACGTGGGGACCTCTAACCCTCTCTCTCTCTAGATTTCTACACGTTTCGCTCCTTTTTTTCCCTTCTCTCTCTCGGGAAATTTGTCGAATAGGTCCTCTGCAACGTTTTGTTTTGTTTTTTTGGTCTTTTTGTTCCTTCAATTCCCGCTCGAAATCAGTTGAAACTGATTTTCTAATCCGTTTTGGTCATTGAGTGATACCAGCTGGACGTTTTCCAGCTGGAAAATTTGATTAAAAACGTGCTTATTAAACGGAATTGGTCAACGAAGTCACGGGCTCAAGACTGTTTTTCTTCTAGGTTTCGCATGGGTCACGGCCGAGTGAAGAAGACGAATTGTGCAGGTTGGGTCGGGTTGACCCGCTCGACTCGGCAGTTCCGGTTTTAATTAAAAATGCAAATTGGGCCTTAATTTGAACGAATCTTTCAAATTAATCCTCAAAATTGCATTCCCCAGCATGTTCCGAACCTAAACATATAATTTTCCCCAATTTTTATTATAGTTGTGCCCAAAATTTCCTCAATTTTATATTCGGGTTAATAGGGTTTTGTTCAATTCGAGGTCTTAATGACCTGATTAGCCAAAATTGATGCCAAAATTGCATTACCCACCCTTAATTAACCCTAAAAATAATAGTCTTATATTTCGGCAATTTTATTTTGGGCACGATTCCCAATTTAGGTTTAAATTTCTCAATTTTTAGTCAAATTTTGGGGATTTTTTATTTTTACACCAATTTGTGCAATTGGATTGACCATTGTGTAATTAAAGATCCCGGGATCAATTGTTGTGAAGATACTATGGCTAAAAATGTCTAGAAAAAATTTAATTTCATTTTTGGTTCAATTCGAGTTTAATTTTGCCCAATTTTGGGAAAAACGTACACCCGATTGAAATTTTCTAAAATTGACAGTGTATTTATGAAATTGGATTTAAAATAAAATTATTGGCTATTTTTGTGGAATTTTCTGATTCCATTTAATATTTTCTTATGATTTTCTTGCTTATTTTAACCAAAAGAAATTCATTAAAAATACAGAAAAATGCTAAAAAATTATTTTTTATTTAGAAATAGGTTTCTAGGCTTGGCCAAAATCCCTAGACCTAATTTTGGAATTTTCAAAAATTTGACAAAAATGGGCTAAAAATTAGGTGTCAACAACTGCCCCTCTTTGAGATTGAGCTCGTTAGAGGTTCATCTCAAAGACAATGTGACACCTTAAATTTTTAGTCGACTCACTAAACCAAAAAATAGAAATGAAAATTTCATAACAATTGATTAGGGTCTTTGCTTTTGAAATTCGCGATCTAATCCAAAGGTTCTTTTTTTGAACACATTTTGAGAAGGTTTTTAATGATTCGATAGAGAGAGAAACTTACTCGTTTGTGAGAGTTTCTTTATTGCTCCTCCAAGGATATGAATGGATGATGATAATGATTATTCTGATTTCTTGATTTGAGAATGAATTCATGAATCTTGAATGCCTGTGGCTTCTCGCCTTAGTTTTTAAGTTTGCTTAGTGGTTCCTCACCAGTAAGACTTTGGATATTTGTCTGATGGTTTCTCGTCTGTAGAAATTGAATTTGCCTAGGGGCTCCTTGCCTGTAGGATTTTGGGATTTTACCTAGTGATTCCTCACCAGTAAGAGTTAATTTTTGCCTAGGGGTTCCTCGCCCGTAGGATTTGCATTTTACCTAGTGGTTCCTCGCCAGTAGGAATTGAATTTTGCTTAGGAGCTCATCGCCTATAGCATTTTGGTTTTACTTAGTGGTTTCTCACCAGTAGAAGTTAATTTTTGCCTAGGGGCCCCTCGCCTATAGGATTTAGGATTTACGTAGTGGTTCCTTGCTAGTAGGAATTGGACTTGCGTAATAGTTTTCTGAAGATACGGTTCATGATCACTTACTGAGGGTCAATTCTCTAAGGCTGCAGATTCGCAATCGATCAGGAGAACTATAACAAGGCCATGTTTTAAGCCTAAAAAGTCATCCAAAACTACAGGCTGCGAACACTCGAAGGGTGATGGCTTCGAGGCTACAAACCTGCGAACACTTAGCAAGACCATAAAAATCACTATGAATAGGCCATTCTTCAGGCCAAAAAGAGTTATCCAAGGCTATAGGTTGCGAACACTCGAAGGGTGATAGCTCTGAAGTTACGATCCTGCGAACACTTGAGAAAATTATAAAATCACCATATTCAAAGCTGCAAAATCGCAATCACTCATGAGAATCATCATTCAGAGGCTACGAAGTTGCAATTTGCCTTGAAATATTTATTTTAACAAAATGAAACTTTTGTATGGTTTTTAGTTAACCAAAAACTATTTTGAAACGTGTTTTTGAAAAAACAACATTCTTCATGTCGATGCATTTTGACAATCAAATTTCCTTGTATAGGAAGTATTTGAGCAAATGACTTGAAATCTTTCGAGAAATGTTTTGAATGATCATCTAGAAGACCTTCATTAGAAAGGATTTATCTCGATCTATGAATTTGGTCTTTCTTTCATTTGATTGAAAGGGGACTGATTTGATATCCCTCAATTTTATCTCTCCTAACCAATCCTTAGGTGTTCGAAGATATTCGTAATGTATACAATCTGATTGATCCGATAAAGTCTTTCAAAAGGTTGTAATATTAGCTTGGTCAATGGCTATTCAAAGGATAGGCATTCTGAGGCCAAGAAAAGATTTTCATCATGTGTGACTTCGGGTCTACAAGTCAAGAACTTTGAGGATAAGACAAGATAGTGTTGCATACACATCTTTGAGCGATGACCTTTTGTCATGAAATCATATTTTCACTCTCAACATCCCAATCTGAAGAGTTTTTAGGGGAGATGTTGTAATATTGGTATTGGGTAGGCTCAAAAGGCTCAACTTTTTTGTTTTAAATTCAGGTTTTTCATAAAATTGGTGATTTTCTTGGCATCACCACCCCTTTTCTTGTCCACTAGGGATCTTTTCTTAGCATGAACACAAGAGTCCCCTAGATTTCCATTGAAACTTTCAATCGTTGATTTGTTGTGACTTTTGATTTTTCACATCTTTTTCTTTTCTTTTTTTTTTTAACTTGACTTCTACCATTCTTTCTTTTGAATGCTCTTCTTTTCTTTTACTCATTTTTCTAGGCATTAGCCTTGCTTTTACAAGGCATACTGCTTTTTCATGCCCCAGACTCTTTTGCCTTTGATCTTTTTGCATTCTAAGGACTCTGTGTTCTGCCCTTTTACTTTCTATTTATCAAGGTGGATCATATGCTCATGCTCTAGTGCAAAGAGATGATCACCAACTTAGGGTTTTGAAATGAATATTCATGCTCAATCGGGCTTTGCCAAAAGCAAATGTGTTTGGGATATGGAAACAAAATGCTCTTCTTCCTTTTGGGATGTTGTGAGCTTCCATATGAATTCATCTGAGGTTATCACAGAAAGATTGATACAAGTGTATGCAATAAAATCATTCTTGATCCTATTCTCCATAAATGTCAACCGTGAACCTCCTAATTTGCCCCAATGTGGGGTGGTTCTCAACAGGGTTGTTTTTGGGAAATTTCTTCACTGTTTAGGCTCAAATTTGGTTTGCAAAGGATAATCGTGTGTTTGGGGTAGCGAAATGATATGCCTTTCATCATTTCGATTCATGTAAGCATTGTGAATATCCCTTATTTCCTGCAGATGAGACCTTCTCTCATTCTGATATTCATCCTTCCATTCACTCGAGTGTACTGGGGACGTGTTTGGATATAGCTCACCTTTCATCATTTGAAGGTCTTTCCATTTGATTTGATCCAAACTTTTCTTTGAAATTTTTCATGACTTTCATCAAAACTTCCTTTTTAAGGAATTCTAATGCATAATGCATGCTTAAAGAATGCGTATTTCAAAACCTTTTTGAAATAATCTTTTCATGTTAATCCGCTTGGGGAAAAGAAGTTTTATTTTCCAGAAACTTAACTTCTTCGAGACTCAAATTTACAACTTAAGGATGCTTACCCGATTGGCTTGATGAGACCCCTTTTGTTTTCTAACTTCTTTGAAAGATTTTAGAAGTCATGAATCGTTTCAGATTTCCTTTTATCATATCCTGCAAAATGAACAAACATGTTCTATGAAATGCATGATATGCCCATGGTATAACTAGTGCCAATTTTCTTGAATGTCCGCCTTCATTTCATAGGTAGAAAATCTTAATAGCATCTGCATTTATAGGATAGGCTAGTTCTATTTCTGTCATATCTACAAGAATTAGTGCTCCCCCAAGAAGAACCTTCTTGACAATGTATGGACCTTCATAATTCGGAGTGAATTTCCCATATGGGTCTAAATTGTTGGGAATGACCTTCTTCACAACTAAATCATTCATTTCAAAATATCTTGGTTTCACCTTTCTATTGAAAGATTTAGCGACTCTTTTTTGGTAGGCTTGTCCATGACATATAGCACGTAATCTTCTCTCATCAATCATGTTGAGCTGTTCATATCTTTGGTGGCTCCATTTGGCTTCTGAGAGCTTTATTTGGGATAATATCTTTAATGGAGGAATTTCTACCTCAACGGGTAATACTGCTTTCATCCCATAAACCAAGAAAAATGGAGTTGCCCCAGTTGATGTTCGAATTGAAGTTCGATATGCCATCAGAGCATATGGCAATCTTTCATGCCAATCACAATAATTCTCGGCTATCTTGAACAATATCTTCTTGATATTCTTATTTGCCGCTTTCACTGCTCCATTCATTTGTGGATGATATGGAGATGAATTCAAGTGTCGAATATGAAAGTATTCAAGCAAATCATTTACGACTTTATTGTTCAAGTTTTAACCATTGTCAGTAATGATTGCTTCCGGAACTCTATACCTAGCAATGATGTCCCGCCTGATGAATTTTCCTACATTCTTAGCAGTAACATTCGTATATGAATTTGCTTCAATCCACTTGGTGAAATAGTCAATTGCCACCAAGATAAAGTGATGTCTATTTGAGGCCTTTGGATTAATGGGGCCAATCATATCAATTCCCCACATTGAAAATGGCTATGGTTCTGACGTTTGATGCAACTTATTCGGTGGTGCATTGATTCTGTCTCCATAGACTTGACATTGGCAACAACATCTCACATGTTGAATGCAATCTTCTTCCATCGTCATCCAGTAATATCCTAATCGCATGATTTTGCAGGCTAAGAGATGGCCATTCATATGTGGACCACATTTGCCCTCACGGATTTCTTCCATGATTTGTTCAGCTTCTTTGCTATCAACGCATCTTAACAAGATCGAATCGAACGATTTCTTGTAAAGAACCTGTCCGTTGAGAAAGAATTTGCTGGCTATCTTTCTAATAAACTTCATGTCGCCAGACTAGCTTCCTTTAGGAAATTCTCTTTCTTGCAAGTACTACTTGATATCATGAAACCATGGTTCATTGTCAAATTCTTCTTGAACTACCATGCAATGTGCTGGTTGTTCGAGAATATTGATTCTCAATGGCTTTATGTCCATTCTATCCTCAGCTTGGAGTAGGGATGATAAGGTTGCAAGAGAATCTGCGAAATGATTATGAGCTCTTGAAAGATAATCAAATGTTATTTCTTCGAATTCCTCAATCATTCCTTCTAAGTATTTGTGATAAGGAATTAGCTTGGCATCACGAGTTTGCCATTCTTCAGTTGTCTGCAATAATGAGCATAGAATCTCCATATACTTGTAACATTTTCACCCTCATTGAAAGGGCTAAATGTAAGCTAAGAATGCACGCCTCATACTCAGCGATGTTATTGGTGCATGGGAATACCAGCTTTGCAGATACTGGATAGTGTTAGCCTTCTGGGAAAATCAATTGCGCCATCAAAATACATGGTCCATTTGTCATCAACCAATGTTAATATGTAGTTGTCAAGTTGTTCTTCCGAATTGGTGATATTCTGCAAATTCTCTGCTAGCATGTCTACTATCGCTCGCCCCTTGACTGACTTTTGGGATAAACTCCTGATGTCAAACTCGGACAACAAGACTTGCCATTTGGCTAATTTCCCTATCAAGGAGGATTTCTCAAGGAGATGCTTGATCGGATCATTCTCGGCCGCTAGCATAATTTGATGATGAAGGGTGTACTGCCTTAATCTATGTAACACCCAAATTAATGGGACGCATTTCTTCTCAACTGCTGGATAATTCACTTATTATATTGTAAATTTCTTACTCAAATAATAAACGGCTTATTCTTTACCATCATTTGGTCTTCTTTGTACCAACACTGCTCCTAATGATTCATGGTGAATTGTCAAATATAAGATCAACGGTGTTCTGGGAATTGGTGGTACCAATACTTGTGGACATACCAGATATTTTTTTTGATTTTGTCAAAGGCTTGTTGACATTCTTTATCCCACTTTACCTTGGCATTTTTCTTCAACAATTTGAAAAATGGTTTCGTAGTATTGGAAAGCTGGTAGATAAAGTGGACAATGTAATTTAATCGCCCCAACAAGCTTCTTATTCCTTTTACTGTACAAGGAGTCTTCAAGTCATATATTGCCTTAATCTTGGAAGGATCAATTTCGATTCCCCTGTTGCTGACCACAAATCCTAGCAGTTTGCCTGATTTTGCCCCAAATACACACTTATTGGGGTTTAGTCGCAACTTGTACTTTCTGAGTCTTTTGAATAATTTGCAAAGCACCTCAACATAGTCTTCTCCTTGTTTGGATTTTGCAATCATATCATCCACATATACCTCAATTTCTTTATGCATCATATCATGGAACAGAGTTACCATCGCCCTTTGATATGTGGCACCAGCATTTTTTAGATCGAAAGGCATCACCTTATAACAAAATGTGCCTCATGGTGTTATGAAGGACGTTTTCGCTTCATCCTCTTTCTTCATGAGGATCTGATTATATCCTAAGAAACCATCCATAAATGAGAATGTTTCGAACCCAGCAATACTATCCACTAATACATCAATATGTGAAAGCGGAAAATCATCCTTTGGGCTTGCTTTGTTTAGGTCGCGATAATCAACACATACTCGCACTCGACCATCTTTTTTCATTACGGGTACTATGTTGGCAACCCATTCTAGATATGGCACTACTTCGATGAAACCGATCTTGAGTAATTTGATCACTTCTTCTTCTATTTTCTTTGCCAATTCTGGCTTTGTTCGCCTTAATTTTTGCTTCTTTGGTGGAATACTTGGATCAATTGGCAAAGCGTGTTTAACTATATTCGGATCAAGACCTGGCATGTTAGCATAGAACCATGAGAATATATCTTGATATTCTTTGAGCAAATCCGTTATTCTTTCTAATTCTGCTGAGGGAAGACTTTCTCCAATCTTGATTTCTTTGGGATTCTCCTTATCACCCAGATTAACAGTAACTGTTTTCTTTAATGTAAGTGGCTTTGATTCTTCATGATGGATCCATTCTTTTTTGATCCACTCCGTATCTTCATTATCCTCCTTAATATCATAAGTGATCTCCTTGGAGAGATTTGGATCACCTATGAAGCTATTAATGGGTGGGTGAATGCTCATGCTTGATATGCAACAAACATGATTAGTAATTTCATGAAATGAACTGATGCACGAGACTTAATGAAAAACCATTTTGAAAAACTATTTTGAAATCTTGTTTTGAAAAGATTAAGAGAATAGAGATAATCCTCATATCCTTGGATATCCTTGCTCTTAAAACCGTTTTTGCAATGAGGAGTCATACGGAAACCCAAAGCCTCAAGCCTCACATGTGAGAGCGATATTCATTATTGGTTTGGTTTTGTTTCTATATGTCCTTAACAAAACATTGAACACTTTTATTGAATTTGAAAAATGCAATTACATCTATATTGAAAGAAACGTAAATTGCAACTGAATTGAAACAACATCAACATGAAACAGACAAATTGTAAAAGCAACAATGAGGAAAGGGTTCAAAAGAATCTTCCTACTTCAGTGCGTAGGTATCTTCATATTCAGTTATAATGACATTGATAATGTCTTCCTCGAATAAACCCAGAGTGTCAGACTCAGTCTTTGCACATAAATTTTCTTCTAAGAGTAATTTGGGAGGCCCAGGAAAGTTTTTCCTGATATGAATCTGATGACTGGGCAACTCTTTAGCCTTACCCTTCCATATTGACGGATTAATGGTTCGATCACCTCGGCTTCCACGGCCTTTATGATTCTCTTGATTTTGGCCTCGGCCTCCATAGTGATTATTGATGACTTCATATCCCACTCCATACTTCTTCTTGGTACAAAATGGGATAATAGGTTCTTTAATCCCCTGAGCCTTTGTTCCAAGCCCACCTTCACGGTTAAATCCATATTGGCATAACACTCTTCCCGATCTGGTTATTATGTCAACTTCTTTAGGTGCGTAATCCTATGGCACCAATTTGGTATCAAATTTCTCCTTTGGAGGCAAAGTGATAATCACAGGCTGCACCTCCTTGTCTTCGATTTTAGTTGACCAATTAGGAGCACAATGGTAATGGGTTTAACATGATGCTTTTCTTATTTAAGTTTATCCACTTCATCAAGATTGATCAATAGTGGTATAATCATTGACACCATGCTTTTGTTAGTTTCAATAATATGCATTTCACCCCAACCGTCGGGCACGATTTTTTCTTCTTTAGATACCCATAAGGGTGGTGTGTATTTGACATGGTAATTATACCGGCCACTGTCTTGTCCTAGATAACCCACAATTTCGCCTTGTTTTCGTGCTTTGCGAATAAATCTTCTATCTCCTTGACGAATCTTTTCCTTTATCTTCTCGTCTTGATCTTCTTTCTCCTCAAGACTTAATTTATTGACTGGGACTTCATCCATGTCTCCCTATTCATCAGGCACAATGGTTTCATTTTTGAAAACCCAGGGTGGAGGTGTGTATTTAACACGGAAATTATACCTTCCATTGTCTTGACCAAGGAAGTCTACAGTGTCACCTTGCTCAAATGAAGTTTAGGTAAATCGCCTTTCACCCTGCCGAATTCTTTCTTTTTGTTCTTCAAATTGATCCTCCTCATCACAAGATGGAGTCTCATTTTGCTTGATGAGCTCATCATCCATACCATCCCATCCATCGGGCACAAGTACTTCACTTTTAAAAGCCCATGGTGGTGAAGTATATTTTACTTGGAAGTTGTATTTGCCAAAATCTTTTTCCAAGTTGTCTATGATTTTTCCTTTCAAGAGTGCTTCACAGCGAAAGCGAGCATCTCCCTGACGGGCTGACTTTAATTTGGCCTCATATTCATCCTTTGTAAGGACCATATTTACTACATTGTGCTCGGGAAGAAGGTTTTGATGCACATTTGGCTCTGGCTCTTGAAAGCTCAATATCTTCTTATCAATGAGTTACTGGACTTTGTATTTCAAAACCGTACAGTTGTCTACATCGTGTCGTCTTTCTCCCATATGGTATGTGCAAGTCTTCGACTCATCGTACCAGGAGAACCTTGTAGGATTATCTCTTGGCACTTCTTTAGCCACCAAGTGCCTTTCTAACAGCATTGGTAGTAATTTCGACAAGGGCCGTGGCAACGGGGTGAATTGCCTTACGAGTCTTTTCTTTGGCTTAAATGGTTTTGGATTTTTCCAAGGAACATTGGACTGCTTTTGGAATAGAGTTTGATTAACGTTAGGGCTAGATACCATAGCCACATCGCGTATAGGCTCCTTATCCTTTCTTTCAGGATACAGTCTCCATACTATCGCTTTCTGAGACTTCTTCTCCTTCAATGACCATTCGATCATTTTGCTAACCTTTACCAGCATGGTAAATGTTTGGCAACCTGATATATGCAACTTGTCGTAATACTCAGTTGGTAACGACTTCAAGAAGAGTTCAATAAGCTCGTCCTCACTTATAGCCGATTTGACTTGTAAGGCTATAGCTTTCCATCTTTGAGCGTAGGCTTTGAATCCTTTATTTCTTCGTTTCTCGATTCTAACTAGATCTTCCCAAGTTAGAAGTATTTCAACATTGAATTTGTATTGATGAAGGAACTCTCCTGCCAAATGGTCCCATTCGGTAAAATCCTTTATATTAAGAGCAGTATACCATGCCAAAGCTGCTCCCTTCAAGCTATCTTGAAATGTACTGATAAGGAGTGGCATATTGTCTGAATATCTCGTCATTTTGCGAAGATAATATTTCAAATGGCTTTTAGGACAGTCGGTTCCATCGTACTTGCTCACAAACTCTGATTCCTTGTAGTTTTCTGGCACAACCATCTTTGTGTATGGTGAGAATTTGTCGAATCTCTGAAGCTCATAACCTTGGCTTGCTAAGCATTCTTCAATTTTGGCCAATCATTTAGCCTCCTCTTCATCCTTGGATGTATTTGTAACTCGAACGTCTTCTTCTAGATTCACTATTTCCGGTGCAGATTTTGGAGGATTCTCCTGAATTGGTTCTTTACTTCTCATGTTCTCTTCAACAGGTATCTCAGTGGTATTTGCAATTCTTGGATTTGCAACTGTAGGATAAGATCCCTTCGCAGCTATAATGAAGGTCTTCATTTCTGCTATCACGGCAGCCATTTGTGTCAATTGGTTTTCTACTTCAACTAGCCAAGTGTGAGTCTCTTCCTCAGCCATTTTTATTTGCAAACAAGCTCGAGGTCTTCTACCTTCCATTGCTAAACAACCTGATTTCATGAAAATCATTGAGATATTAGAATTAATGAAACGAATAATGAAGACCTATATTCTTTCTATTGTATATTTTCTTATGATCAACAAGGATAAGAACTTTTATACAAGCCTTAGCCTTGTATAAAACTTCTCATCAATGTATTTATTAAGGAATCATACAATTCAAAGAATTGTAATCCATGGTGATTGTTTCTCTTATGCGAAATGTGTTTTAAAACTTCATCAAACAATCATTCATCAAGTAATTGTTCATATTACAACACTTTACATCGAAATGGGGGAACACTAGCTTAAACAAGTCTAGGCCTCTTGCTAGCTAAGGTAGCTTCAGCCTCTTTATATTCCTTTACTCATGTTTTCCATTCTTCCACATCAATTATAACCTCCTCGGGAATGTATGGCTCAACACCTGGTGTACTCGGCATAATGTACTCCGGAATGTACGGCTCATCAAGATGAGTAATAATACTCAAAGGTACATATGGTTCGACATCAATCGGTCTTTTAACTTTTAACCATTCTATGTACTCTTTTGATGCCAAGAAAAGCTTCATTTCTCCTTGTAAATCTTCATGCCATTGCACTATTTGCTTAGTTGATTTCTTCAAGGAATGCATAATCTTCTGAACCTTTATTTGCAACTCCTTATTTTCTTTCTTCGATTGGGATTTTTGTGATATATCAAATATGAATTCCTCTGGATGCCAACTAGGTGGAACTTGTTGAATCATTCCAAACTGTCATAGCACTCTTAATGGGTAATAAGCAGCTCCACCATTCAATCCAAGCAGCGGTACTAAATTGCCTTCTTGACAAGTAATTTAAGCTGTCATTATCTTTGGCCATTGAATTCTCCATTGGAATTAGTCGGGAGTCAACACCCTAATGAAGTTTGCCCACTCATGAAAAGAGTATTTTGGAAATTTGTCTTGGAGCTTCAAATACTTCTTAATAGGGTTGGTAGATGAGTCGATCTCCTTAATGCGCATATGATGTTCCCAAGGTCGGATATGGGAAATGAACCATATAGAAAGTAACCCAGCGGAGGCTTGAAGTACACCCTTTTGGTGACGTTGATATTTGTTCAAAGAAATGATGGTTTCTGCTAAAAGCATGTTAGAGAAATCCCACTTTAGGCAAGCTTGCCTAGCAATCACCGCAATAAGAGGATTCAATCCGGTCCTTGATGTAGGGAATAAGACGAACCTGAAGAAAGCAAGGATAAAGACCCTCGCGGAAGTATTCCCAGTTTCCTTGGCAATTTGGAGTAATTAGCCACCAAATAGGATAAATGAAAATTCCTGGTGTTCGATTTAATCAACTTTTCACTTGAGGAGTCTTTAAATTCAAAAATTCGACTATGACACTTGTGGGTTTCAATCCAATTAGGGGCTCAACGATTTTTGATTCGAAATCAACCCCAATGGTTGCTTTATACTCTTCCAATGTAGGTACGATCTCATGCTCGCTCAATTAGAATGTGGCGGTGGTAACTTCCCAAAAATGGGATAATGCTTGAATCAAACTCACTTGATACTATAGAATGATGAGCTTGAACAAATATCCCAATCTTTCCCTTACGTAGGCTTTGTTGTCCTTATTCATGTTCACCCATCATGCTAAAAGCTCTTTTCTTGAAACCAAGGATGACTTGTATGTCTAGTTTCCCCATTTCGATCTAGTCATGCAAAAATTTCATTATTAGTAACCATGGATTAATTTTAAATGCCCCCATTTTAATTATATGTCCTTTTATGAACAAAATGGAGGTAAAGCACATTTGCATTCTTATGAGATAACACAAATGCCACTTCTAATCCATTTATGCCTTAAAAAAAGCATATACTTAAATGTGAATGAAACTAATGTTTAATGCAAATGCCTTTTGACATGCTCCATTTTGACGATAAAGCACTATCCTATGATTTACAACTTCGAATACATCAATAAATGGACTTTTGCAAATGGGATTGTACATGTCACATCTTGAGTATTCAATTCATTTGAATTATATTGAAAATCATCTTGGACCTATACATTCCATCTAAAAATGAAAAATGTAACCAAATGGAGCATGTCGCCCTATTCATTTATTCTAATACGAAAAGGCATTTTGTCCAAACATTGATTGTTATTTGGGCATTTTTTAACAAAATTGTGTCAACTAATTTTGCATAATTGAAAAGATGAGAGAAATGAAACGACACTTACTTAACAATGCCTTCTTTTTTTGGTTTTAGGTATACCAACCACAAAGACAAACATATGCAACAAGTGAGGTTTTGACACATAAAAGGGTAAGAATATACTAAAGGCTCAAAGTCACCACCTTAATGGACAAGGGATTCCATTCCAATAGGCGATCGGCGTAAAGTAATGGAATATTATTCCATCTTAGTGATCGGTATTGTATTTAAACGATCCCATGAGCAATCGGTTCATAGTTGCGCCTAAACACATACCTCCTAAGGGTGATCCTAAATGTAGCCCGAGTTGGGCCATGGGTAGTGTGTGCAAGAAGTGTAGTGCTAAAACAATTTAAAGGCAGGCACAACAATTTATAACCAAACAAAACTTTTAAAAGTTGGTCAACATCACATTCAATCCCAATACCATCCTGCAAAACAAAGGTATGCATAGACTACACCCCTTATACCTCTCACTAACATCACCATTTGACACTTTATTAATGGGACGTGTCTGGAATCCTTGCGAGCATAAACAGATGCATATCGTTCTATCTAGGCCTAAGTTCACTTAGAAATTTAAGATTCCCCAGCGAAATCGTTAAGCCTATTGCACCTCGTGCTCGCGTGCTTTTCTAATGGAAGTATTTTTCTATATGGGCTTCTCCCAGACCATACTTCACGTGACAATGGGGTTTATTTGATCTAAAATTAAACTTGGAGTCGCCACTAGTCATTTATGATAGGTCGACTAGGAACCTAATTGTGGTATGGGAGAAGTACCGCAATCCTACGAACCAAAGATTCTAGATGAAGGACTTAGTTACATTAATGATCCCAAATTGGGACCATTAATGTCATATCCTGAACCATTTACGATCGATACTTGTTGACCGACCATGATCGGAACGAGCCCGTGAAGCCTGAATCATTATTATTGCGTTTCGTTGATTTTAAATATAAAAAGTATGCGAAAGCAATTCAACGAGACAAAACCAAGCGATAAAGGCAAATGGTGCACGTGGTATATACATGATGGATTCGTGCTTATTTACATGCCCTAATTTGGGCAAACAAGCCTTAAACGATATTTTTTCACTTGCCTATTTCAAAGGCACTTTCGAAAAACAAACAAGCCATATACACAACAAAATTTTGACTTGGGTCCTTAGCTTCTCTACGACTACTACTTCCTCGTCCTCGCTCACTCCTCCCCGCCGTCCTTCGCACGGCCGTCCTCACGCCCCGCCCATCCAAAGCCGAACCGCCCATGCCAGTGAAAGGACCGTTAAATCCACGAAGGAGGCCGACCCAATCCTCGTCGGCTAGGCGGTACCAGGCCACGTACAGGTGTGGGACAAGGTCTACCCGACCTTCATCAACCATCACGTAGGTTATAATCCTGCGGTAGGCATGGTTCTTACGGACATCGATCACTGTCAAGAGCTCGGCTCTCATTTCGACCGTATTGCCAAATAGGTCCGAGGGTGACGCCATTCCTACGAACTAGAAAAAGAGGAAATAACGGGGAGTGAGTCGAGGAGACTCACCAAGTAAAATTTTACTAACAGGCGAGGACATATCAATCGTCATTACATGAAACATTCTCACCGTGGCCGATCAAACAACGACGGGCATAGAAAGCATAAAATAAGGATTCCAAGCATGGCTAAGTCATGGTTTAACTTATGTGTCACGCCTCGGTTTCTAATTTGTATTAGATAACATGCAAAAACACGAAACAAGGCAAACTTATTATAAAGAACACAACATCGGAACACCAAGAACCGAGAACGGGGAAAGCTCGTGATACAACGTATTTCAACGTTATTTCCCAGTAGTAAAATCTCACTTACTCTAATAAAACAAGAACTAGAGGAGAGAATGGGCAGGAAAGGCAATGGTCTCGAGTCTCGGGCAATTTACGGCGTTGGCTTTTCTTTCTCTTTCTCTCGGGTTTTCTCTTTCATTCTTGGCTCTCGGCTCTATATCTCGGCACTCTCTCTTTCTCTCCCTTTCTTGGACGGTTGTGTGTGGGAGAAAAAGTGAGCCAAAACTCTCCCAATGGCTTCTATTTATAGAGGAAGCAAGGCTTGATTGATGAAGTAAGCGCACGTGTCACCAGGGAGGTGAGGTAAGCGCACGCATCATCCACTCATTAATGGCCTAAGTCTAAAAGTCAAGTATAATGATGGGAATAGCCAATTATTCTTCCTTTCTCTCTCCTTATCCATTGACCGTGGGTCTCTCTCTCTTTCCCCAAGCTGGCTATGACTTCCTCTCCCTATCCCTTGGTCAATTCTTGATGACCAAGGCTCATGGCTTCATAAATTGTCATAATGACTAGTTGAAAATGAAGGCCAAGCAATAAATAGATGCAATGATGGTATGGATAAGGATTGACTTAGTCAAACTTTCTAGAGCTTTCTCAATTTGGCTGATTTCCATCCCAATTTGCTCGAATCAAACGGGTCTTGCAAAAATACGCACGTAACGTCCAAAACGAACCCCACATCATAATAATTTCCAAACCTTTCCCGAGAGTTTTCTCACAAAATAATTCCAATAATACCCTTTTAAAATGAAACTTAGTGTAAAAAGGTTTTCATAAATGTCCAAACTTGACCTTACAACAATCCAAGCCAAAATAACCCAAATTGCCCTTCTCGGGTGGACTGGGCATATGGCCGGGCCATCGGGCAAATTGGCCAGCCTGATGGGCGAGTGGTCGGGCTGCATGGGCGATGCACCAGGCGACGTGCCAGGTTGCACGGGCGACGTGCCGAGTGGCTCGCCGAGCCACATGGGTGACGTGCCTAGTGCTTGGTCGGCCACATGGGCACCGTGCCATGTCATACGGGCAAGAGGTTAGTTCGCGGCCCAATACGCACATCGGCCCGGGAATGGCACGACGCATGACTCATGGCCACATTTCTTGGACACAGGACAAGATCGAGACCGGATCTTACAGGCAACTTGTGGCACGAGGGTCGGGCACAATGGCCGGCACACGAACGAGCACGTAGCCGGTCCATGGCCTGGCTGACGGGCACAATAGCCGGTCATGACCAGGTACATGGCCTTGGCCTCCGCGACCGGCAATTTTGCCCGGGCCGCGACTAAGCCATTAGGGACATGGCCCGGTACACATCTCATCCATAGACTTCCCAACTTGGCACAACGATCCGTGGCCGATTCGTGACTGGGCCACGTTCAAGTATCAACGATCCATGATCGACCCTC